>CAIGRT010132496.1:0-12921 GCA_903798405.1 Fraxinus platypoda
TTTAATTGGATTTTAATTCCTCCCAGACAAGCTCTTATTGTGATCGAGAATTTATTCGTAACTAATTAATTTAATAATTTATGAGCAAATTTTATAAAATTGTGATCTTATATTTAATTTATAAAATATATTTTTAATTAATTATTTCAGATATAAAATTTAATAAATATCTGATTTTTGAAATTTTAAACATTTTATCTTAATTTTGAAATGAGTTATAATTAAGCTCTTATTTATAAATTTTTCCGTTTATTTATTTTTAGGATAAATGCCCCAAAATTAGCTCAGTTGCATTTGGCGTCAGAGTTCAGCCGATCTCACGGCGTAGCTTGCAGGATTTATTATTATTTTTAATTTAAAAGGAAATATTAGCCTTTGTTTGATTTGATTAAAAAGTTGATAGAATTATACTTTTTTTAATTTAAAAGGAAATATTAGTCAAATTGATATTTATAATTTTAATCAACTTTTCAATCACATATTCCATCAATTTTACTCAAATATTAGTTTTTAGCTAACCATACAAGAGCTTAACTTGGGTAGGATTTTATGACCATTTGCACACAAAAAAATCTCCAAGTTTTGAATAGTAATGTATAAGAGAGTGCGTGATTAAAAAGTACAGAAAAATTTTAAATTTTACTTGCAGAATATTTTATTGTATGAATGTGTAGTTGAAATTGGTTATGGAGAAAAAATAGTTTTCAAGTAACAATTGTGCATTTCCATAATGGTTTACATACACTTGATGTGGTGAAATATGATTAGATCAAAATTTCTTCAACCAAATAAAAAAAAATTATCACTCTGATTTTGACAGATTATTTGTACGTAAATTATTACTTAACTCCATTATATACGTATATCATTATTTTTCAAATAATGGTTGTCAAACAAGTAATCTATAGACTATCTTCCTTTTGCTTCTAAACTCCTAATCATATATTGTATTTCTCCTAATGTTTCATATATTTTATCTATTATATTGTTTGTATTTATTATCGTATCTTTTATTCTTTCTATGTTTTCACTATAATCTGTAGTTTTATTATAAACTTCTTCTTTAACTCCTAAACAATTATTATATTGGATTTCTAAACAATTTTTACATTGATTTTTACTTTTATGTCCTAGGTATATTTTACATTTATCCATCATAGATCTTGTTCTTTAATCTATCCATGGACACATTCTTATTCTATATTCATCATTTTTAAGTCGAGTATTGAAAAATCTAGTTATTCTAAACTATTATAACTATCTTTCGAATTGCTTATTATTTCGAAATTGTCTAATTCTTCATCTGTGTTAATACTATATACCGAACTACAATATTTACTAGTAGATAATTCTATAATATTAAACTGCATTTCTTTAATTATCATAAATTTAACTATATTTTCTCTACTTTTATTTTTATTGGAGTATTTATTAGCAAAATGTCTAGGGTGTCCACAAATATAACATTTACAATCTTTTTTATTTCTTGACCTTTTAACATATCTATTATAATTGAGTCTTTTATTTTTATAATATGTCCTATTTGACCTAATATTATACATTTTCCTATCTTGATATTGTCTTTTATACTTTTTATATTTTTTATACAATTTTTTCTTTCTTCTTCTCTAATCATAGGTTTGTGCTGCATACAAATTTGAACAAATAAAATAATTTAATTTCTTTATTTGTTTTCTAACTACGACTTCTATACAGTATTCTTTTAGTTTATCAATTATAAATTTTATAGCAACGCTAATAGTTACTTCTCTTCTTAGTGCTGATTATATATCCTTTTTAATCTTATCATTTCATGGTGGTGGTGTCTTTCTATATAACATTTCAAGTATAGGAATATTTAATGTTAATCTTGCTGCACTTACTAATCTTTCAAAATCTAATAAAAATGATCGTATGTACTTTATATTACTAATACTTAATTTTTCTAATTTTTCGAATGCTCTATTTTGTTCATAAGTGGTCCCTACTATGATTGGATCTTATAATTATTTTTCTAATAAAGTTTGTAAAATTTTAGGATTATCTCCTCCGGTCATTCTTAATCTAATATCTTCTAGTTTTAGTCTTTTAGCTGTAACATATATGTCTAATGTTGACTTTCCTACATAAGGTTCTAAATAAGCTCACATTACTTTTACAATCATCTGTATAGGTACACTATTATATGCTCTAATTACAGAATTTTCCCATTTGGTTATAGCACTAGGTCTGTCTTGAGCTTTACAATTATTTAATTCTAAAATTAATTCTCTATTACTTGTTGTTGGTAAACTACATCCTTTTTCTAATTGTCTTTTTCCTAAGCTTTTATATATTTTTGTTTTTCCATTCATGTACATTTGCAGGGCGGAAGAACACTTTCGTCCTATGTTGTATTTTGTATTCATGGTTTTTTTTTTCTTTTTTTCAAAATCTTGGTTAATTTATAATTTAGTTTTTTTATTAGCATCACTTCTTTCTTTCATCTTGATTTCTATACTTGTTTGATCCTTTCTAATAACATTCTAATTTATATTTCTCTAGATTTTCTAAGATTTCTATAATATTCCATATATATATATATACACATCCAAATTCTTTGCTTTCATCTTCCTCATTGTGTCTATTACATTAACTTCATATTCACTTTCATAGTCTTCTATTTCAAAGTATCTACATTTCTCATCGTTTTCTTCTTCATTATGCTTTGTCCGTTCTGCTTGATAATTATATTTCCAAATCTAATACTTAGAGTTCCATTACTATTTTTGTACATAATGTTATCATCTGGTACCAATATCAGTATTTCTAAAGAGTTTTCTAAATTCCAATCTAATCCTACATTTGTTTCTGAAAGCAATTTCTTTGGTGGGATGACTTCTATGCCATTTTGTCCTAATAAAATGATTATTTGATTATTTTTTAATTTATAATTGGTAGAACTGTTTTCACCATGTTTTCCTATGAATCCTATACAAATTAACATATTGTCTTCATCTCTTTCCGTTTGATATCCTCTACATTTTATTCATATTTTAGTATCTTTATAAAATCTTTTTCGTCTTCACTAAATAATTTAGTGTAAAGTATACTATTCCGCATTTATTATTCATGTCTAATTCTATATTTCTTAATAGTCCTTACTCTATGTCTATGAATCTGCTATCATATAAATATACTAATATTTTAGCTCCTAAATTTTCTCTATAAGGTCATTTTGCTTCTACTATTAATAATTCTAAATGAGCTTGTTGAAAATTTTTATTAACAATTTCTTTATAAGATCTTTTCCTATTAAATCTAAAGATATAAATTGATGTTCATGTATACAAGAAACATGTCTTTCACCATAATGTTGATATATTAAGGATTTGCTAAAAATATTTTTCTTTTTATATATGTCTAAAACTTTTACTAGTTTTAATTTATTTTGTCTAAAAGTTTCTATATGTTCTTCTATATCTATTAAGGGATCTAATATTGTTTCGAATTCAATTTTTCTACTTAATGTCCTTGGTAAATGATTACCTACTAGTCTACTACTACCGGCTACAATTTGCTTTCCTTTATCCATTGCGTATAAATCCATTTAGTCTTAAATTTACTAGATTTTTTGACTTTTCCTAAATCTAATTCTTCTAGCTTATTTATTAAATTATTTAAATCTTGTCTAGTATCTATTGACTTTTATTTTTCTAATGTTTTAATTCTACTTTCTAATTTCTCTAAGTTGGAACCAATGTCTATTTCACCTATATTATAAATTTCATTTTTAATATTTCACTATTTTGATTTTTAATATATTTTAAATTATTTTATGAAGTTTTTATATTTATATTTATACTTTCTAATAAAGTTTCTACCATTTTATTTGAATTGTTTCTTTCTAAATTTACGAGTAAGTTTACAATACTATTTAACCTTCCATCTTCGGAATGTAAAAGATGTTTAAATTTTTTATCAAAGTTAAAAACTAAAGAAGCTGCATCTAAACTATATTTTCTTTTAAAAATTCCACTAAATTCTAAATTTAAGTAATCTATTCTTTTTATAAACTAAGCCCATGTTTGGTATAAATTAAAATCTAATTTTAATCTCAAGTCAAAGTCAACAATTAATTTTAACCACACAATTTATGAGATCCACAACTTTTCACCATACATTTCATTAACTTTTATCAAAATCTACTAAAAATCTGATTTTAATCTATAACAAACAGAGGCTAAATGTTTTAAACTAAGAAAGGGATCTGATACCAATTTAGAGGCGATGTTATTAAGAACTAAGAATCTTGTCTAAGTGAATTTATTTTTATTATATTGCTATTATTTTCATCTTCTCTTACCATTTTTATTTCTTTCTATCTTTCTTACAATATTTAGGATCTTCTTTCAAGAGCTTACTTTAACTTGAAGTCTTTAAATTTACAAAGATTGAGAGAGATTTTTTTTAAGTACGAGTGCTATATGGTGTGCTTTGTATTTTTTTGGCGTGTCTTTCAATGTGTGTGATATTGATATTGGCATCACGTCTATTTTTTCGAAAAGTAATCAATATTATACATTTTTACAGGTGTGTGATTTTCAATTAAAGAATTAAATATTACTTTACAGTTGGATAAAAAATAATAAAGATTCTTTTGAAAACTTTGTCTTCACACTCCTCATTTTGACTTTCTTCGTTGATAATTGTCTTTCGAGTACTGTTTTATTTGTCATTGCTAAATGGTCATTTATCTGCCTCTACGTCTTTTCTTCTTTTAAATTATTGTACTATTTTTCCATCATTTCTATGTAGGTTTCTTCTAGATCTGTGTCCATTTCATTAGTTTTGCCATCAGATATGTATTCTACTTCTTTGATTTTCTGATAATTCGCCATTTGTTTCTTGAAGAACCATCAGATAGAACTTTTTCTGTTGAATATTTGGTGTTAGAATTTTCTTTTTTTAACTTTTATAGCAAGGTGTTCTTGACAGAAAATCACTCCATTGTTCTATTATGCTATAAGTCTGGAATCATTTATTTTGAATTTCTATCCTGAGATCCGTCTTTCGTAACAAATCTGTCTAATTTTTATTTTGGTGTTTGTCTTTGAAGAGGGTCTAAATCTTTTGATTCCTTCATATATTAGAATATAATGATAAGCTGGTATTACTTCACCATTATTTACAAGAGGTGATCTGGAAATGAATTGGATCATTAAATGGTGATCTTTTAACTGATAAAGAGTCTATTTAAGTTTAGGTGGAAAGAATTTGAAAGATCTATTTAGAACATATATAGTGTCTATCATGCCAAACGACAAAGCTGGAAAAAATGTCGTCTTCTTCAAAAATTGTATAGTCAAAGGAAATTGTAAAATAATTGGGGTCGAAGGAAAACTAAATTTTTAATGGATGATTCATATTTGGGGCCATATTTAAGAAAATATTGATTCTCATCATTGTAGTAGCTTAGGATTTGAGCAAAATTGATTTTCTCATGTATGACTGATTTCTTTACAGAATTTCAAACAATACAGGTACAGTAGCCAATTTTCTGTTTTAATTCATATACAGTTTTTCTTGTCTAGTTGTAGAATCTCTTAATTCAATATTTCTTTCTATTTTATCAGAATAATTTCTACTTGTAAAAGCAATATCTTTGAAGATGAGTCTTTCAACAATATCTCTAGAATTGAGTATTTTTAAACTATTTTATAACTGAAGAATCTCATTTTGAAATTTACTAATGGTCTGTTGAGATGAAGAGACTTCATCTTCAATGATTTGCAATTTTTCTTCTTATGAATGATTTCTACGATTCAAATTTCTAACAACATTGATCATATTTTCACAACTATCACAAAGTTGTGTAGATGAAGAAGAAGAAGGAGGTTGAGAGGTGGAGGTTTGCATAGTCATATTATGTCTAACTTCAGTTATATAAAAATAAATCCCATTATTTCTCTGTAAAAATTTAAAACTTGTTCTAATGTGTAAAATTCTTTGAAAAAATGGTCTGAAAATCTTTTTACTTGTTCTAATATTTCTAGCCAATAATTATATGTACCAGACTTCCTACCCTTAATTACTGCAAAGAAACATGATTGTGAATTTGTCTAAAATGATTGGGTAGAGCATTCTATCTAATTTTTTGTTTAGAGTCACATGTCATCCAAAAATTATCTAGTAGACAACTCTCTCTTTCTGGACGTCTTTCTAAATTATTTTCTCTGACTCGAAGATTAGATTCTTGTGGGGCCGCTCTTAGAGTGGCATTCCCAAATATCATCATCCTTTGATCCATCCGCAACATGAAAATAATTGGTTAGAAAATTAATAACTTATCTACTGAAATTATCTGCCAAAAAATTATTTTTTCATTCTATGTATTTTATATTGATTTTATAAGTATTCAATATTTCATACAATTTTAGCCATTTTTTACGTTTTATTTTATCAAAAGTTGTCTTTTTAATAAATTTTACAATGACTTTACAATCTGTTCTAATAGTAAATTCAGAATTTAAAAAGAAATTAAAACTTTCTATACAATGTATAATAGTCATTATTTCATAATTTAAATTGGTCAAATATTTTCTTTTTATTTTATATTTTCCACTAGCATAATTACAATTCTTTTCTTCCCTTTTATCATTACATTTATTTAGTTTAAAATATAAAATTCCTTCATATCCTAGTTCACATCCATCTATTTCTATTATTTTATATTCACAATCTAAAGATAATTCTAAAGGTGTTAACTTTTTAACTTCTTCTTTTATCTTTTTAACTAATTTTATATCTGGTTGACTAAAATATTTTTGTCATTTGTTAGATAACTTATTATACAATGGTCCTACTTTTTTTCTCAAACATTTAATAAAATGTCTAGCATAATTCAAAATTCCTAAAAATGCTTTTAATTTTTTAGTTTCTTCAATTTTATCTAGAAACTATGAAATTGTTTGTACTCTGTGTGGTTGCAGTTGGTTTTTTCTTCTTCTGAAATTATTACTAAGAATTCATTTTTTTGTTTATTTATTTCTATTTTCTTTTTACTTATAATTAAACTATTTTCTATGAATCTAATTAAAACTATTTTTAAATGTTTCATATTTTCTTTTTTATTTTTACTATGTACTAAAATATATACACACAAAACAAAAGAAAAAAAATTAAATATATAATACATCTTTCATTGAAAAATAGAGAGTACATTTTTTATTTCAAAAAGCATGACTAACCATTCAAAATGTCCTAGTGGTGGTGTAAAAGCTACCCAAGGAACAGAGTCTTTTGACATATATATTTATTTGCCAAAATCTAGATTTACAATCAAACTTTGAAAATATTTTACTATTTTGTATTTTATTTATTAAAATGTGTTAGATAATATTGCTTTAAAATGTAAATGTCATGAATATAAAACAATAAACTTTTGTTCGGCCAATTTGAAAGGATACAGGATATTCTGCAACAGGTCCAAAGGATAGGGGGTTTTGCGCTAATAAACCTAATTAAAAGGACTATGTTGTCAAATTTCTACCTAATCTATGGGAAGAAACTAGAAAGGCCTTGGTTAGGCTCCCGCGCGCCATGGACCCCCCCAACTATAAATACCACCACCCTCTCTTCTCTTCCACGTTATAGTTTCTACTCATTGACAAACAAACAACCCCAAAATGGCTCACAATTCTCGCTCCCTTTTCCTCATAATCCTCCCGATTCTTGTCGCTTCCATTTCTATCGAAGTCTCCGCCGCGGTGGGCGGCGGAAGAGGTCCCATTGTTGGTGGTTATGAGCCAATTGATAACCCTAATGACCCTACGGTCATCGAAATTGCAAAATTCGCGGTGGATGAGCACAATAAGGAAGCGAAATCCAACTTGAAGTTTCAAAAGGTCGTCAAGGGGGAATCACAGGTCGTTGCTGGTATTAATTACAAGCTTGTTATCTCCGCCGTGGATGGAGCCGCAGTGCAGAATTATCTGGCCGTTGTTTACGAAAAGCCATGGCAGAATTTCAAAAACCTGACTTCCTTCGAAAAATTTTCAGGTTAATGTAATTCATTAGATGCCTCTTTCGGGTAGGCAAAATTAATTCTCAATGTGACAAATCCTTTGTAATGTTTTCACCCAATATAATTTCGGTTTATAGAATGAATAAAAATTGTTGATCTTGATCTGTGTTAGAATTTTGTCTGAGAATGAATCCCACTCTGTGCATTCATGTCTAAGAATGAATTAATTGCAAGAATAAGCAGATAGATATATTTGTCTTTACGTGGGAACTGGGGAAGGAATTTACGGGCATTACAGGAGAGTCATTATCTGAAAATTTTCAAGAATGCACTTTGTTAATAATGAAACGTGTAGGTGTAGGTAATAAAAACAACAAAGAGCCCAGGCTTCTTTGGCGTAATTCATTGAAGGAAAATTACAATTAATGCAAAAAAGTGATTTTCAATTTGTGTTATATTTTTAAAAGTTTTACTTGTACAATTTTTCGACCTTTATTTTCAATTAAAGGAATATGTAAATTAAATGGAAAAAAAATTGACATTTCCAAACCCACCTCAAACTGCTGGGGAATGATGGAAGAGGGTGGCAAATTGATGGAGTCGCTCGTTGGCTTGGGCTCGTTTTTATACGAGTCATCAATCTAGTCAAACTCACTTTTTTTTCCAAGAACGGAGCACTTGTGGAATCTGATCACGAGTTTGACTCATTTAGGCTCATGGACTGGCTCGTAGAAAAAACATGGGTTGGCTCATGTGGCCCGCGAGCCTATGGACCAAACCTAGCCCATGCTTTGGACACAAGTCGAGCTGCTTAGGGCTGGCTCGGATCGATTCATTACCTCTCCTTATGGTTGTAATAAGGACGACTGATTTTTTTTTGGGCCCAGCACACCCTCGTCTTATAAATGGCCCAGATCATCCCATGAAAAATCGCAAATTGGATAAGATCCAGCCTAAGGGTAGACACGGTTCTATTTAGTTCTGGTTCCAAGAGAATCGAATCGAACCACCAACAATGGGACCTCTTCTGCCGCCCACCGCGGCGGAGACTTCGATAGAAATGGAAGCGACAAGAATTGGGAGGATATACTCCTTTTCCCTCGGAGAATTGAGAGCCGTTTTGGGGTTGTTTGTTTGTCAATGAGTAGAAACTATAACGTGGAAGAGAAGATAGGGTGTTGGTATTTATAGTCAGGGGGTCTATGGCGCGCGGGAGCCTAACCAAGGCCTTTCTAGTTTCTTCCCATAGATTAGGTAGAAATTTCACAACATAGTCCTTTTAATTAGGTTTATTAGCGCAAAACCTCCTGACTATATGGAAAATTAAGGAAAACAAATATAATCATATTTAGAGCACAAAGAGAGAAGGGAAAAATGGAAAATTACTCATGTCAAGACGGGAGATTTCTGATTTTTTTTGGAAGTTCACGTATTTTGCTCAGCAAAGTAAGTGGTAATTTACTCGTCAAAATAAGGGAGCCATTGAAGATTACAATAACAAACAAAAGGAAGAAGATAAAGTTTAGTAACTCATACTATTGTCATAAATCAAAACAAATATGCCGAATATTGACAATTAGGACAACAAAATATTCACAGCTCGTAAAATTAGTGTGTGATATTTTTTGAACTATTCGAATTGAACAAACAAGTTTGATAACTAAAATAGCTGCTTTTAAGCACAATTCTTTGAAAAGTTAAAAATAAAGTACGAAGTGTAGGCATTAAAATGGACTAATAAAATTTCAACTGCTACAATATGATCCAAATTCCTATTTGGATTAGGTTTGGGTTGTTTGATTGATAAAAGAGGCATAAACTATTTTGGTTTGGAAGTTCAGTTCGAAGAGAGGTCACATTTCATCGAAGATTGGAAGTTTAATTGGAAGAAGGACCGTGGAATGATGAAAAACACATTTCGAAGGTTTGGAGTTGAGACTAAGCGCCATGTTGCGGCGCCGGGGCACCCAAGGAAGTAAAATTAACATGTGGAGCTAGCGCTGGGGCGCCACCCCCTTAAGTGAAGCAGCGTTGGGGCACCGATTGGCCAAAATTCGATTTTGATCGGGATTCTTGTACCTTCTTTATTTAAAACACCAAAATTGGGCTCCTATATATACTCTACGTGATGTAACCTAGAACAGACATATCAAAACATTGAATAGCATTGAGATAACATCAAAGTATGAGGATCTAGTTTATAGAGAGAGAGACTCGCACATTTCGAGATAGGTTGAGAGTCTTCCGAGATCTTTTTGTACTTCTTTGCTATTGATTATAGTAAATTCTCCCCCTATGTTCGTGGGTTTCCTGGATTTGGATTTTTACGTAAATCTTGTGTTCTTGTGTGGTTATTTCATCTTGTCATATTTTCTTAACTTTAGTATTCATAATAAGTGGTATAAGTTCTATAATTATTGCAAATTGGCTTGTTTTATAACAAATGGTATCAAAGCCAAGGATAGAAGTTCTTGGAAGAGCCAGTTTGGTTTTCATATTAAAGCAAGGTTTGATCAACTTAGAACGGGTCTTGATTGTTTTGGGATGACAAGTATGGAATTTGAAATTCCACTTTTGGATCGCAATACCAGATATTCTTTGTGGCAGATCAATATTCGAGGAGTTCTTGCCTAGTTGGATTTGGATGATGCTTTGTTGGGACTGGATGAGATGCCCTCCTCTTTGACATTGGAGGAGAAATAACGTAAGAATCGAAAGGCCATATCTCAAATACATCTTCATTTTTTGAATCAAATTCTTCAAGACGTGGTAAAGGAGAATAGTGCCGATGCATTATGGTTGAAGTTTGAGCAGTTATGCATGACTCGGAGTCTAACTAGCAAACTACGTCCATAACAACGTTTATATTCTCATCGCTTATCAAAAGGTTGATCTTTGGAAGATCATCTGTCTATATTCAAGGAAATCGTCGCTAATTTGAAGACCATAGAAGTCAAGTATGATAAAGAGGACTCAGGGTTGATTTTGCTATATTCATTGCCCGCTTTATATATGACATTTAGCGACACCATTTAGTATAATCGAGATACTCTCACCATTGACGAGGTTTATGACGCGCTTTATTCCAGAGAGAAGATGAAAGAGCTGGTCGTCATATCGGAGGCTCGGGCAGAGGGATAAGGTTTATGACGCGTTTTCACCATAGACTACGCACTAGGCTCGGGACTCCAAGGCCCCCTGAAGTGAAGTAGTGCTGGGATGCTGGTCAGTGGTACCCATCCTCCACCTATTCGGTCAGAATTCGATTTTGATTGAGATTCTTGTACTCTACTTCATTCAAAACAACAAAATTGGGCTCTTATATATAGTCCACGTGGTGTAGCCTTGAATAGGCATAGTAAAAATTGTATAACATTGAGAGAATATCAAAGTGAGAGGATCTAGTTTATAGAGAGATAGAGACTAGCATATTTTGAAATATGTTTAGAGTCTTGCAGATCCTTTTGTACTTCTTTAGTACTACTGATTATAGTAAATTCTCCAAGTGCTTGCTATTGTTTTACAAGAATGTGTACAATGGCATTGAAATTTGCTCAAGTTTCAAATAGTATTTTGAGAGAGTGTGTTTTAGGATATGGTCAATTATGTACACATTTCATGGAAGCACATAACTTGTAAAATTATTTGATTTTCGAAAAGAACAATAGTGACTTTGAGAATATATGTTCATATTTGCATTAAACAATAGATATGTTGATCTTTAAAGAATCCGATTATTTTGAAAGAATTGGAAAAGATGTTATGTTTTTCAAAGACATGCCAACGTGAAGGAGGAGGCCACTATAATGAAACATAGTTCCACATATTCTGAATGGCGTTTGGTAATTGTATCAATTGCCAACTCTTGTGATTTTGTTTAAGCGTGGGATAAACCCGTAGATAGATAATTTTTTTCTTGGAGCTATAGAAATATTTAAAAACACTTTGAAAAAGAGAAAAAAATGGCTATTAATTTGATGAATTGGTAGTCCTAGATGTGGAAGTACACAAAATACATTTCAAAAGATATTGACATTCCTAGTCATTTTATATCTTGACTAGAGGTGGAATAAAATTATTTATCCGATAGATAAATATAACTAACGATATGATCAAACTTTATATAATTAGATAAATATTATGTGGCAAAGCTAAATCCTACCAGAATTGTGAGCGTATAATTTTTTACATAATATTCTCAATTAAAATTTGGATACACCATAAGTTTGTGGGGGTATGGCATTGTTTTCTTCAAATTAGAATAGTGAGATATTCGAGAATATTTGAAATAATAATATGCACTGCAATGAATAATTTATCAAATTTAAAATGTCCACGATGTTGAAAATTAGATATCCAGTGCAGTGATTCAGAATTTAATAGTAAATTTGTCTTACTATTGACAATGTAGTTGTTTCGTAAGAATCCTCAATACAAATTGAGAATTAAAAGAAATTAAGGTTTTCAATAAAGTTAGAAAGAAGCATGACATCTTCAAAGATTTTCTAATTGGTGACAATTTGTGCGTGTTATATCATTTGGTCGAGATACTTAGCTACAAATGAAATGACACGGAATGTCATGTATAATGGTAAGTCTCGAATCTATGTTGTAGACATAATACAATTTGGCAGTTGCACTCAAATAATTGTGATTGTTTTAACGAAGGATAACTTAATGGATCCATTTACATAGAGGTTATTTAGAGAGTTAATAAACTGCACATCGCGGGAAATGAGTGTAAAGCCTAAACCAATGAGTCAACTTAGGGCTGTCCGTGGGTCGGTTCGGTTTGGTTCTGAAGAGACCCGAACCGACCCAAAACTTTCGGGTATTTAATAAATGGACCCGTCGGATCCAAATATAATTATGGAACCGTTCGGGTTCGGTTCCGTTCGGTTCGGGTCGGGTCGGTT
>CAIGRT010132509.1:443-19516 GCA_903798405.1 Fraxinus platypoda
CCCCCATCCCCACCCCAAGTCCTACAACCTCGCTGAATCCACACTTCATTCTCTCTCTATATATTTATTTCGATTGTCTGCCCCCAATCTTTCTCTCCCTTCCTTCCCGTATACCCTAATCCCTCTTCGACCGTGCTCGACCGCTATCTTATTAGTTCATGTGCATAGAGAATTAAGCAAAAGTGGGTTTTTCGTATTATGGGTTTTGTAATCCATAAAGAAATTTTGGTGAGTGCTTATTTTTATCTGGGCTACTTTTTTTTATTGTGTTTCTTAAGTGTGGTTCTGCAATTTTTCCGATTCTAGTGTGTATAGCTCTTCATAATGAACTGGGTACCGCTTGAATTTTGTGCATATTGTGGGTTTAGTTTTGATTTAAGTTAAATTTATGATTTCAGGATATTTTTATTTAAATTGGAATTAATGCGTGCGTCTTTTAACCTGTTTTTGGTCTTTTGTTTATTGATTTGTTGTTGCATGTGGTGATCTCTGATAGATATTAGACCACTCAGTGTTTATCTCCAGGTAAAATGGGGTTTTGAGATATACTTTTGAATTCTGTTTAACGAAGTTGATCTATTAGTTCACTCATTGTTTCTGTATTTATAGAACTGTGAAGTTTCTTTTCAGTTTGTTAAAGTTAAGGATTTGATTGACATGTTGAGAAATTTACTTGCTAAAAATGATACAAAGTTACAAACCTTCGGTGTTGGCTACTTATAAAATTTAAAGATAAAAGGAATAGAAACCAACTTATAGAATTGGGACCAGAAAAAAAGATGACTACATTATGCATTTGGGAACTTACGAGAGTAAAATGGAAAGGTTAATATGAATAAGATCTACGATTCCTGTGACTATCAATCCAAAAAAGAAACATATTTGCTGATGAGGAAACTTATTAAAGAGGAAAAGGATATAAACGACAAGAAGATATACCCTGCTTAGACATTTAATTCACTGTGCGTTACCACTTTTAATGTTATGGTTATATATCACATGGCATGCACAAGTTTATGTGAGGGTTAATTAGTTTGATAAATACCGGTCATAACTACTTCAAAGAATATGACAAAAAGAAGATACCTGCTGCTCTCAGCATTCTGGATATGTGATGGAGTATAAATTTTACCTACCAATTATACAAATCCTAGTGCTAAGCTTACGTGAGCATCAAGCTGTTAAAAGTCTTAGTTCCAAGACCTTTCACTGACCAGTTGTTTTAGTATCTGTAATGGACTTGCTTTTTGATGTTTCCGTAATTTGAAAATTCAATTTTTGGAATGTCGTGCTTTTTCTATGATATTGTATGCGGCTAACTTCAGCTCTTCTCATGTCCAATAATCCAGTTTTTGTGAAATGTATATTGTTTATATATGCTACTTGTTTTTGCTACAGGAATCACAAATTTTTGCTTTTGCTTTTAAGTTGCCAACACTTCTTGTGTCCTAATTTGATCTTTAAAGCAGTGTTGGGAACCTTCTCGCTAAGTTATTTTATAGCATTGTTGATTAGTCATGCAAAGCACCCTTTAGAAAGGTATCTTATATGCACTTTTGTCGTTTAAGGAAATGATTGAAAGGAATTTGAAGCATAAGGGGGAGATGGATCTAACAAAATTATGTTACATTGATTTCAGGGCGCCAAAAGAGGCTTCAATATTTTGTTGCTTATATATACACACACACACTTTGTAAACTTTCCAAAGAAAAGAATGTAGGTGTTACGCTGGTGAAGTTTGTCCACGACTAAAAACTTCAATTTCTTCATTACAGATCTTAAATGCATGACTTGACATCTAACAATGAAGGAAAGCTATTCAGATACAAGTAAAAACCTTGACAGAAACTGGGTCTTGAAACGTAAACGAAGAAAGCTTCCATGTGGTACAGATAAGTCCAGTGATGGGGGAAAAAATTCCAAATCTGTAGAATATCCATCAAGCACTTCATCCAAACGTGACTTGAAAGAAAAAGTTTCTTCAGATCATTCTTATAGCAAGAAAAAAGGAACTGATGGGGTGAGCTATTTTTTTCTGTTCCTTCTTTAGTCCTTTCTTTCAAATATTTTGGCGACAACAAACCTCTTGAAGAAAAGGTGAAGTAAAAGTGGAAAGGTTTATTGAAAATGATAAGAAAGATGTTTTAATCAAGAATCTATGCATGCAAGGTTTTAAAGCCCCATTCTTCATCCTTTTGGGTTAAGAAATCAACAAAATATTGTATCTAATTTTCTTCCTTTTTTGATGCCCACCCTGAAATTCGTTCTCTTTTGTGCAATTGTTTTTTCTTTGGTGAAGCTATAATTAATTGACTAGTTTTTTTATTAATTAATTAAGAATTACTTGTTCTTTATGCTACAGTAGCAATGTAGGCAATTTTGAATTTTGACTTTTGTTTGGTTGCTTTATTATATCTTTCAGTATTATTATGAGTGCGTAGTTTGTGATCGTGGTGGAAATTTGCTGTGTTGTGATAGCTGTCCCCGTACCTATCACATTCAATGTTTAGATCCTCCTCTAAAGGTATGTTAAGTTTATCAAGAATGTTAAGTGTAATGTGTTTTTTTTAACCTTTTATTCATTTGTTTCCATAAAATAATGCATTGTATATTTACTTTATTATCTCAAGCGTATTCCTTCTGGGAAGTGGGAATGCCCAACCTGCTGTCAGAAGAGTGCTTCATTGGAGCCTGTGAACTATCTCGATCCTGTTACAAAACGACCACGGACAAAAATTATCATTCGAAGATCAAAAGCAGAGAATGAATCATCTGAAACTAACAAGGTATCTGAGGCATTTGGAGGCCCCAGTTCTGGGAAGAAGAAGTCCTCAGACAAAGAAAACGCATCGTTTCCTCGTCATGGAGAATTGGTTGAAAAGTTTGACTGTTCCTCCAATGACGAATGTTGCATTAACGAAACAGGTAATCTTGTGCAGGATGGTTCTGTGGAGGGTAGTTCATCACATGCTGGTGTTGATAGGAAGCTGGAGGTCTCTCTTGCTCACATACCTGTTGAGAAGTTAGTTACTCCTGTTAAGGAAATGTCTTCGTCAAAGAAAAAAAATTCAACTATGAACGAGGAAGCTTCTGAGATAAAGCCTGAAGCATCTCCTAGAAATATATCTCCAGGAAATGGATCTGTCATTGCAAAGGAAGCTCCCACCTGGATAGCCAGAAAAAGAAAGCGAAAGGTTTATGCCCTCGGTGATCAGAAAAAGTGCACGAGTGACGAGGGAAAATCTACTACATATTCTTCTGGGAAAGGTGTGTCCAAAGCAAAAGCTGCACGTCCAGGAATTTCTAAATCAAAGGGAAAACGTAAGATAGTTTGCCATGGGAATTGTGTAACTCCATTAAAGCAGGATGTTATTGACACCCAACTAAAAAATGAGGTCTGTATTCCTGCCTTTCACATATTGTGTTCTCTTTTGGTGCTTATTCAAATCGAGATATTTTCCTTTTTGCTAGATGTTATCTAATGTTTAAAAATATAACTTTAATAGCAATACTTTCAATTTTCTTATCGGGGAAAAATCAGTACTTTTAATTTTTAAATCACTTTATAAGTCTGAATACCAGTGTACGTCTTCCTATATTAATTTGTTTTAGACTTCTGGTTATCTGATGAAGTGCTTCAGTTCTCTCCCTAATGTTTGGAAGACATTAAAGAAGAGTTTCAGTCGTTTTAGAATTCTGGTCACATTATGGAGAGTTCTGAGATGCTCTTTAATATTTGGAGGACAAGAAAGAGGAACCTCTGTAATTCTTCTCATTGCAGTCTAGGATGCTTATTTCTACTCAGTAAAGATGTATGGACCATATGGTAACACTTCATGGTGCTGTGCATTTGTTTCCCTTGCTTTTGTTTTGCCATTTGTAACTCTAAATATAATCCTATTGTGGTAAGGGCTTTTATATTGAACCTATATGTGGATATGTGCCAAGTCTTTTCTATCCCATTTTATCATTGATATAGTTCTGTGGCTCATCTCTGTGTCTCTCTTTTTCCTAGAGCTGTTTCCATATTATGAACTCATTTGGTGCAGATCATTTCTGAAGAAGCAGCTTGTAGAACACATGAATCACGTGTAGCTGTGAAAATTGCAGTTGAGCCCTTGGCGTGTGAAGATAATGCTGCTGAAGTTCAGCAGGTACAATTGTTGGCTAGGATTTCTTGCAAATAATTATGTACAGTAACACAGAGTGTTATAGTGAATCTTTTCCTGTCTATGACCTGTAATTATGAGGTTTTCTGTTTCTATTTTCTTGTTCTATTTAATAGGTCGATCGGATTATGGGTTGTCGTGTGAAAAGTAGTAATGTAAATTCTGCTTGCAATGTTCTCATGATGGATGTGGATGAACTCCCTTTGGAGGATTCTGTAGTTGCAGAAGATCTAAATAAAGTATATGGGAAAAGCGCCTGCTCTGAAATGCCTGGGATAGGCATAGGAAAGATTGACATGGGTTGTCAGAATATTGCTAGCTGTTCCAATGGGAGCAAGAACGTAACAGATCACGTGAATGAAGGTAAGCTACAAGTATACCGAAGATCTTCAACCAAAGAATGTAAAGAACGAAATTTCAAGGATTCTATGAGAGACATTGAAGATTCTAATGTTCTGAATAATAAAAATAAAGATGACAATATTTCAAGCCCAGAAAGTACAGCAAAGACTGCCAAGATAATCTCAGAAGGCAAGAAGATTGATTTTGTCTTGGAAAGTTGTAACCATGACGTCTTAAACAACTGTCAAACTCACGTTACTGATGAGAATGAAAACTCGAAGGATGGTGAAATTAAGATGACAATGGTGTGTGCTCCTAAAAAGTCCTGCTTGGATGAATCTGGATCCTCTGAAGGATTGACCGTCTCATTTGAGTTTTTGGTCAAGTGGGGTGGGAAATCTCACATCCACAACAGTTGGATTCCCGAATCTGAACTGAAAGTTCTGGCGAAACGGAAACTGGAGAATTACAGGGCAAAGTATGGGACATTAACTATAAATCTTTGCCAGGAACAGTGGAAGCTGCCTCAGCGAGTGATTGCTACTCGGTCTTCTATATGTGGTTCAACTGAAGTATATGTTAAGTGGACAAGTCTTTCTTATGATGAATGCACTTGGGAAAGAACCAGTGAACCTGTAATTGCGAAATCGCTTCACTTGGTTGATTTATTCTTTAAATTTGAACGCCAAACGCTGGAGAATAATTCTGGAAAACACAATTCAACATGGAGAAAAGGTGACTTCCAACAAAATGAAGTAATTACTCTCACTGAGCAGCCTAAAGAGCTAGCAGGAGGTTCTTTGTTTCCACATCAGCTGGAAGCATTAAATTGGTTGCGTAAAAGCTGGCATAAATCAAGAAATGTGATACTTGCTGATGAAATGGGGCTTGGAAAAACAGTATCAGCTTGTGCTTTTTTATCATCATTATATTTTGAATTTAAAGCTACTCTGCCTTGTCTGGTTTTGGTTCCTCTATCCACAATGCCCAACTGGATGGGAGAGTTTTCTCTATGGGCTCCTAACCTCAATGTGGTGGAATATCATGGGAACACGAGGGCTCGAACCATAATTCGCCAATATGAATGGCATGCATCTGATCCTAGTGGGTTGAATAAGAAAACATCAGGTTATAAGTTCAATGTTCTTTTAACTACTTATGAAATGGTTCTTGCCGATTCCTCTCATCTGCGTGCAGTTCCTTGGGAAGTTCTTGTGGTTGATGAGGGGCACCGTCTGAAAAACTCTAGCAGTAAGCTTTTTGGTTTGCTAAATACTTTCTCATTCCAACATAGGGTACTGTTGACAGGTACTCCTCTTCAGAACAATATAGGTGAGATGTATAATCTTCTAAACTTTCTGCAGCCAGCTTCATTTCCTTGTCTCTCTTCATTTGAGGAGAAATTTAACGATCTAACAACTGCCGAAAAGGTAGAGGAACTGAAGAAACTTGTTGCACCGCATATGCTTCGTAGGCTTAAAAAGGATGCCATGAAGAATATCCCCCCAAAGACTGAACGAGTGGTTCCTGTTGAGTTGTCAAGTATTCAGGCAGAATATTATCGTGCCATGCTAACAAAGAATTATCAGGTGTTACGAAATATAGGGAAAGGGGTTCCACAGCAGTCGATGTTAAATATTGTGATGCAGTTACGAAAGATTTGCAATCATCCTTATCTTATACCTGGCACTGAGCCTGAATCTGGATTGGTGAATTTCCTTCATGAAATGCGAATAAAAGCTTCAGCCAAGCTAACTTTGCTGCATTCTATGCTCAAGGTGTTACACAAAGAAGGTCATAGAGTCCTTATCTTTTCACAAATGACCAAGTTACTTGACATCCTTGAGGATTATGTGTCTATCGAATTTGGGGCAAAGACATACGAGAGAGTTGATGGCTCTGTATCTGTGGCTGATCGACAAGCAGCAATAACTCGTTTTAACCAAGATAAGAGTCGATTCATATTCCTTCTATCAACACGCTCTTGTGGCCTTGGCATCAACTTGGCGACTGCTGACACTGTCATTATCTATGATTCTGACTTTAACCCACATGCAGACATCCAAGCCATGAATCGGGCACATCGAATCGGACAATCAAACAGGCTTCTGGTGTACAGGCTTGTTGTCCGTGCTAGTGTTGAAGAGCGCATCTTACAACTTGCAAAGAAGAAATTGATGCTTGATCAACTTTTTGTGAACAAGTCCGGGTCGCAAAAGGAGGTGGAAGACATCCTAAAATGGGGAACTGAAGAACTTTTTTGTGATTCTTCTTCCATAACAGAAAAAGATGGTGAAAACCACAACAATAAAGATGAAGCAGTTACAGAGCCGAATACCAGGAGGAGAACTGGTGGCCTTGGGGATGTATACGAAGATAAATGTGCAGATGGTAGCAATAGGATTGTGTGGGATGAAACTTCTATTTCAAAATTGCTAGACCGCTCGCACGTCCCATCTGATTCACTTGATAATGCTGAATCAGAAATAGAGAACGATATGCTTGGTTCGGTGAAGGTATTGCTTCAGCCATTTTATCACCCCAGTTACAGTATGCTTTGCTATCGTGTCCAAAATCTTTGTTTCTGCTAATATTTCATATGTCCTTATTTTGGGTTTCTCATGGAGCTTCATTGGTCGCTCATTCTTCCAATTTTAGCAGAACCCAGATTTGATGCTTTTCTGGAGAAATTTCTATGTTTTTAGTTGAGTTTGGAATAACAATATACACCTTCTAGTTTATAGTCTGATTAATTGAACAAAATTATCTGTAAAGCTGAATGAATAAGATGATTCATGGACACTCATTTACTGAACTCATTAGTTCCAAGTTTTAAGGACTGATTTTCCTTGTTCACTATGATAAATAAGAATAAACAATCACTATTTTGCATTTGCATGTCTTCTCTGGATTGTGTGTATCATTCATATTCATATGACTTATTGACATCATGAAGCTAATAAGAAGCATGTGAAATTAGTCCCTAGAATGGAATGATGAACCAACAGAAGAACAAGATGGAACAGCATCTGTTCCCGTGGGCACTAGTGCTCCGTGTGCACAGAATTCTGATAAAAAGGATGATGATTTGACTGGCAGCAATGAAGAAAATGAATGGGACAGGCTTCTGCGAGTTAGGTATGTATTTCATTCTTAAGTTGTATAGCACCATTTCCATTACTCCTTGTTTTCATATCCCTGCTTTGCCTTTTTTTATGCCACAGCTCCGATACTTAAGAGTTCGATTTTCTTGAATCTAGGATAAATAGTCCTAGTAGAAGTACACAGTTTATTGAACCTATTTTTATGGTTTTTTCATTATTAGCAATGATTGTAGACTCAAAATGTGCGGAAGGATTCCATCCTTCCTGCTTCATGTAGAACAGGAACAAGGAGAATTTGTAATCCCAACAACTCATTAAGCACCTATTTATCTACATAGTAATGATTGCAGCATTCTTCGATCTGTAATCTTGAAAATTAAGTGGATCAACATAAATACATAAATGCATGTACGTGTGTATGAGAAATTTACATAAATTAGTTTTCCACTTTGTTATACAAAAACTCTTTTCATTCACAAGTTACTTCATAAGCATCTCTTTCTTAAATCATTTGCTCGTTCAATTTGTAGATGGAAGAAATACCAGAGTGAGGAGGAAGCAGCCCTTGGCCGGGGAAAACGTCAAAGAAAAGCTGTTTCTTACAAGGAAGCATACGTGGCACACCCCAGTGGAACACTGAGTGAAGTACTGCCTCTCTCTCTCTCTCTCTCTCTCTCTCTCTCTCTGTGCATGTGCGTGTTGGGGGTGGGGTGGAGATTCTGTTCATCTTTTATTTCCTAATATCTGCATAGGAGGCTTGTAGACAATTCTGTATGCTGACAATATTATTTTCATAGATGTACAGATGCCTGATCTCCAATGAT
Organism: Fraxinus platypoda; assembly: GCA_903798405.1. Lineage (NCBI taxonomy): Eukaryota > Viridiplantae > Streptophyta > Magnoliopsida > Lamiales > Oleaceae > Fraxinus > Fraxinus platypoda. The sequence goes on from CAIGRT010132509.1 coordinate 8,883, forward strand.
TTTAACATATATTGATAGTCCCAGGCCCCCCAGGGAACATGGACATCGTACACATTTTGGGGTATCCTATCCAATATTGCCAACCAGCTTTTGTGTTCTATGAAAAATTGACTAGGTAGTAAATTGCATATCCTTTTCCGTTCTGTGAATTTTGTTATCAACGATGGGTATCATTGTTTCAACCGTCATTCTGATCAGAATCCAAGCATTATAAATAGAAATCTTCCTGTCAGCAGTTATTTTTCTCTTTCTACTTTGCTTTAACTTCCTGTATTAGTGTTAACCCCGCTGGCCATCTTCAGTTTCCATTATCAATGATTTGGCGAGTGCTGATAACCTCTGTTTTCACTGGCCCAGTTATCAAAAATGGCTGTTATCAAACCAAAAAGTCTCTTTTCTGGCCATTTTATTGCCAACACTATTGCCAACACCAACTGCTATTATACAAAGCCTTCGTTTCATCTTCCATTTACTTTTTGCTGTTAGAATGTGATTCCATCCTGATTAAATTTTGTTACAAGTGTGTGATTTTCATGGATTGAATTGAATTTTGATTAGAGGCTATATCTGTCTGAGTCTCCGTGATTGTTGTTATTGTGCGGTATACCAGAGTGTTGCGGAAGAGGAACTGGAGCCCAAACCCGTGCCTGAGCGACAGTACACTCCGGCAGGACATGCGCTTAAAGCAAAATAGTGAGTTTTTATTCATGATAATTATACACTTTTTTCTTGTCAAGATTCCTGTTATACCCAGGATCTGATGTTTTGATCTTCTGTTCACCGATTGGGCCTTGATCCTTTTGGAACTATATCTCCCAAATAATATGTTCAGAAATCTAAGATTTTAATATTTCAGTGCAATATTATATGAATGGTTATATGAGAGTACAAGCCTGTAATCAGAGATCTTCATGGGGGATCCTTATTTGGTTAAAATCACTGTGATAAGCGTCAAAGATATTTGAATCGGTACAATTGTGGCTCGTGATAGTGGAAGTTACAGATCTTATTTAATTAAGGCATAATGTTGCATCTAATCAGCCCTGGACGACAGGAGAATGTAAAAAATTTAAAGCTCATCAATTGAAACATACTTAATTGCTCATGATCGTTGACTCAACCTACTGTGTTAATGTGTTTTCTTTCAACAGTGCAAAACTTCGTGCTAGACAAAAGGAACGGTTGACAAAGAGGAAAGCAATTGAATCATCTACTCCCATCAAGGAATTTTATAGACTACAGTCACTTCCTCAATTCCCTCCTCTGCGTGCTAAAGATGATAATCAAATGACCATATCAACTCAGCCTGTCGAAGAGAAGGCTACAACCTTGGGCTTTGAAAATAAGAGTCATAGTCAAACCACAGGACCCAATAGCAAGACCGACTCGACCATGATGCTGGGTAAGATTACGGAGCATAAATCCACTGTTGATTTCGAGTTTCCAGTTATGTATAATCGCTTTCCAGACGTTTCCCTGTCAAATGACCATTTTAAGGGGACAAGTTCCACGAACACAATGTACAACTTGTTGCCAGTTTTAGGATTGTGCGCTCCTAATGCTCCAGATTCTAACCAGTTGGAGCCATTGCAACGAAAATTCTCAAGACCAAATAAAAGACAATACAAGCAAGGACTTGGGCCGGAGTTGCCTTTACCTGCTACTTGTTCTAGTGTGTTAAACGAGATGACTGTTAAAGGTAAAGAGGCAGTCTCAGGCAGATTCAATTTTCCAAATCTTTCTTCTGGTGCTTCAATTTCACAACCTAAGAGTGACATCCCTAATAATTATTTACCCTCGAATCCAGTATGCTCTCTCTCTCTCTCTCTCTCTCTCTCTCTCTCTCTACACACACACACACACACACACAATGGTTTGATTTGATTAATTCTCATTTCTTTGCAGCATCTTCTGGATATTCTGAGAGGAAAAAGCTTGGTGGAGCATCTTGGAAACTCGGGGACTACTTTCTCTGGTTTTCGAGAAAAGCCTCTCTTGCCCAAATTACCTTTTGATGAGAAGCTGCCGAGATATTCATTTCCTAGTGCAAACTTTCCCCATCCAACCCCTGACTCCTTCTCAAGCTTATCACTGGGATCTAGTATAGCAGACCGAAGTAATTCTGTCCCTGAACTCCCAAAGATTCCGTTATTGCCAAATCTCAAATTTCCTCCAGATCTTCCCAACCATAACCAACAAGAACAGCAAACGCCTCCAGGATTGTGCTCGGATCCGATGCCACCATTTTTTGCATTTCCCGAAAACCATCGTAAAGCTCTTGAGAATATGCTGAGAACTGGACCTGGCTCCAGCAATATGCTGAAAATGAAACCAAAGGTAGATATCTGGTCTGAGGATGAACTTGATTATCTATGGATTGGTGTTCGTAGACATGGAAGGGGGAAGTGGGATTCAATGCTACGAGATCCAAGGCTAAAGTTTTCGAAGTTCAAAACTGCTGAAGATTTGTCAGCAAGATGGGAAGTAGAACAAGTTAAGATCTTGGATGGGCCAGCATTACTGGGACCAAAGTCTATCAGGCCTCCAAAGTCCGCGAATTCATTCTTATTTTCTGGGATATCTGATGGACTGATGGCACGGGCATTGCACGGAACTATATCTGATGGAATGGTGGCTCGTGCATTGCCTGGAACTAGCTCTGATGGAATGATGGCAGGGGGATTGCACGGAACTAAATGTGATGAGTCGCTGAAATTCCACACCAGCATTACAGAGATGAAATTGGGTCTTGGTGATCTGCCTGCTAGTTTGACACATCTGGAACCATCTGATCCTCTTCCAACTTGGATTGCTGATAAGTTCCCTGCAAAGTTGTCCAGAGACTCCTCTGCAGGACCTTCCGATGGATTAGTTCTTTGCTCAAGCATACCAGAGTCGCCATTTCTGTTGAACTCATCAGGAACTAATAGTTTTCATTCTCTTGGTTTAAATTGTTCAGACAGATTTAAGGTACAGCAGATGGAGAGACAAAGGGATGCAACTAGATTAGGTTTATTGCCTGATCCTGGTAACATGGGATGCAGTGAGCATAATAGTTCTTCTCTGGTTGCCAATTGTAACAGTGACCAGAAGGTTCCACAATCTAAAGGAAAAGAAGTGGTTGCTACATGTACTCCAAAAGAAAAGCTGCCTCATTGGCTTCGAGAAGCAGTAGATGCTCCTGGTAAAACTCCAGAACCTGATCTGCCACCGACTCTCTCTGCAATATCACAATCTGTTCGTGTCTTATATGGGGAAGAGTCCTCCAAAATTCCCCCATTTATTGAGCCAGGACTGCCTCCCCCACGGCCACAGGATCCTCGAGGCAATTTAAAGAAGAAGAAGAAGAGGAGGAGGAGGAGGAGGAGATCACATGCAGCCAATCAAGACTCTCAAGTCAGTAACTGCCAAGCTAGCCACCCTGGAGAACATGTTGGTTCATCATATATTCCCCTAGAGGCAGGCTTCCCTCTTCATCCAAATTTGAGTGACGGTGTTTCAGGAGTCCCAAGGATTGAGCCCAACCTCAACATATCTTCTCTCAATCCAAAAATGACAAGTCTTTCATCTTCGTCTGGGACGACTCCAATCAAGGAAGTGACTGCAGGATTATCCCCTTCACCTGTAGTCCTTGAATTGATCTCTTCCTGTGATGCACCAGGTCCACCTACTGCAACACACCCAGACTTCAATGGCAGCTTGCTCCATTTGCAAAATTCTGTTGATCAAGGAAGCTTAGAACCCCAAGATGCGTGTGTGAAACACAAGTCAAACCAGAAGTTTCCTTCCGTAGAAGAGCAGACTGGAAGTGGCGATTCCAGCAAAACGCTGCCTGATCCTGTTCACTCTGAACAGCCAGATGGAGAGGTGTCTTCAGAAGGGACAATAGCAGTTCAACCTGTAAGCAACCATGAACCATTGACAGATGTGGGGAGTTGATTGGGAAACGGGTTATCTTCTCAAAACTACCAATTTACCTTATAATTCACTATTTTTTTTTTCAGTTTTGTAGTGCTTGTGATTGTCGAAACTATAGGAGAATCTGAACCTACTTTTTATGTAACGTTTTGTTAGATAATATGAAATGTAGAATGTTGCTCAATATTATTGTAGCCCAAAATAAAAAAATGTTAAACTCTTGTCCGACACCATCTCCAATCCCTCCACGCGGTGGGAGAAAAATGCAGAATCTATCTTGTGCAATAGTTGTGCAGAGTAAGTCAGCCAATTAGAGTAGAATAGTTGAACTCAATCTGCACGAGTGAAGCTGTGTAGTTCATAGTTGCTATGTCCATTTGGATACCAAAGAAAGTCTCTTTACCTTTAGCTGGTATACGAGTGATTCAAAAACCATATCTTGGTAGAATTTGTGCAAGATTGTGCTACATCTGAATCAGTGCTTAGTTAAATTTTCATGTTATGATTAAAGGGGTCAAAATGAGCCGGCTGACCTGGACCTAGGTGCACGTACAACCGGATCGAGAGGCTCATACTGAGCCTTAACTAGCCCAACAAAAGATATGGTCCAGGCATAACCCAAACCGACTTCAAAATCTTGGGCCGGATTGACTTGCAAACCCGTCAATATAATGGGCTACCGGGTCGGGATGGACTAACCTTTCATTTTTAATCTATAATTAAAAAATAATTGATGGATTTAGAAATGACTATCATTAAAATGATTTTGAAATGTATAAAAGCACTTTACAAGTGGAATTCACTAGTAATAGTACAATTTTTAGCAAGTTCAGCTACTGGGCTGGCCCTCTTGATTGCTTGGCTGAATAGTTCAACCCATCATGGGTTGCTATAATTGGCAGACCAACCCTATGTGACATATACATGAACCGTTTGATATATTAATGTGATAGATTTTTATTGACTCATGCATCAAATAACAAATTGACATGCGTATGCCACGTAGGACGACAATCTGTACTCTTCACCGTGAATAACATTATTCTTATAGAAAAGGGCCTGTATTTTCTATTTCAATCAAGCTACATGTACATTAAGTTTGACATCCTTGTGAGATGACATTTTTTCATACATCGATCTTCACACTTTAAATTATCAATAACACAGATTTTGACAATACTTGGAGTGTCAAACTTAATGTACTCCAAGTTTGTACAATTAATTTAAACCTTTCCGTTTTATCATTCTAGTAAACTACACTGGCGCTTAAACAATCAAATGTTGTTCATATTAATTCAGGCGGTGAAAAAGGAAAGAGAGTTTGGTAGCATTATTGAAGGAATTTTGTCTCCATTTTAGGATATTAACTGTCTAAAAAATTTACCCCACCCCACCCCACCCCTACCCTGGCCTGGGAATAATAATAATAATAATAATAATAATAATAATAATAATAATAATAATAATAATATCCCCTTTCTTACCTCTCTGTCTCCTCTTGGTGTCCGTTTTGTTTGCTTTGCTTTTTAAATATGTAAATATTTTATATTTCCATACATTGTACTGAGTCAGATCCTAAGATCTATGCTTTGCTAATTGCTATGTATTGATACCGAACCAAAATCCTAAATTGATCACATGTATGTACCCCTATCTTAAACCAAGAAATACATAGTGTCTTCCTAACTCGACTAAATTGTGTTGCATTGCAAGATTGGATCTGAGACGAGACGTTTTATTATCTCTAGAATTGATGTTAAAAATCCCAGTTGACTATTTTTATCACGACACAACTTAATTGTACACGTTGCGTCCAACTTGTTTAACGCTGCGAGCATTGCCCCTTGACTTTAATCCATGATGTTAATGATAATTCGACATCCTGAATAAAATTGTTTGATATATAGTATAGCATAAGTGATCTCCTAAGCACTGGTGCTTAGCTTACACTAAGCGCTCAAATGACATGACACACTACAATAAGTGGAATGAGATAGTAGTTGATTACAAAATTGATTACACAATTGATTGTAGTATGTCACGTCATCTGGTGCTTAGGAGATCAATTTCGTATAGGATAGACTTCCTTTAATTTATTTACCCACTTGTGTATAAGTTTTCAAAATATTACTCACATGACTTAATTACTCAATATTGTCCTAGAAATAAACCAAGAAATACAATTTGTCCATGAAAAGGAAACTTGAATTAACTCTATCTCTAGTGCGAAGCAGTCACTAATCTTTGGCAATCTGTTCTCGGCGTAACAGCAAATCTCGACGAGAAGGAATAGAATTTATGGTAATCTTCATCTAACAAGTTACCCGAACCACTTGTATCGAAGTTTAGCGAATAACTCAGTGGATCATATCGGCATTGGAATGACGATTGTCTACTCGTAGAATGCAACATTTTGCTTCGTTTTTTGAGTACTCTTCTCATTAAGTTGGATAGGCCACAACAGTTACTGGTTGATGCATTTTCCGACGACACATGAGTATCAGAACCACCACTTGCGGTGGTGGAAGAGGTTTTCAGCCACCAAGGGAGTGCTAAATGTGTCATCTTTTGGGTTTAGAAGATATATGGATGGTTTTGAGGAACTTGGCTAAGATCTTTAGCTAGGGAGTGGGAGAGGTGAATGGAGTCTGGTGGAATTAATATATATAGGGCAATGGGGATGGTTTATTAATTTTTTATTCAAATGCCAAACATAAAAGAAATATATTATAGAGCGGGGGAGCTAGGATTGTAGAATTGTTGAGGCAAATTTCACAAAACTTTAACCGTGTGAGAAAAATTGAAAATTATAAGATTTTTTTTTTTTTTTTTTTAATTTTGTGCAAAATCTTGGATTCAAATTTATTGTGGGGACAGTTGACACGGTAAATCCACCCCTATTATAGAGTAATCTTTGTTGGAAAATGAATTGGTAAAGAGATTTGTTGACTAATGAATCAGTGGAGCCTATTATCTTGTGCTAAGCAAGTTGATTCGTTGCAATGAATCAGTGGTGTTTACTATCATCTAGATTAGCGTTAACCACCAGTGATATTACATAGTATTTTTTTTTAAAATATTATATGTCATGTAAATTGGCAATAACATAGAAAAGATAAAATAAAAGGTAAAGTTTGATGCGTCGAATGTTAAAACCTAAGAGTTTAGATTTCAAATATGGACAAGTTTTGAGAGCGTGACAATTAAAAATTAAACAGCACTACATTATATTATAAGGAATTGTTGATTCCTACAAACTGCACTGCACATGCATGGGTTAAATACAATTAGATGTGGATATTTTCTAACCCTTTTTACCAATGAAGTTAATTAGGCAAATGACAGAGGATTTTGAATTTTAGAGAAATGAGAAAAAAAATAAAAAAATCCATAAATTTAGTTCATTGAACGTGGTAGAGTTGATCTACCCCTCTTTTTGTACGGGCATTAGAAGAAGATAAGTAATCTTCTGTATTGCAGTCACCAAAGTTTCACCTTTACAATTAGGTTATCGAATTTCCATTTGCAATAATTGGACCATTTAGCTTTAGTTTAACAACAATCAAAGAATTTCATTTGGGTTTCGTCGAATGACATAGTATATTTGATGACATATAGGTTAAGAAGAACGAAATTCTCATGTCTTCATCCTATCATTAAATTTTACATGTCAACTCCATCTCAGATATAAATTAGGAAAACGTTTAAATGATTTTTACATTTTCTCAAATATGTTAAAATCCATTATCCATATTCATTCCATTGTTCGGTGAAAATGAGGAAAATATCAAGGTTTCTTTCCTTGAAAGAAAATCGTGTTATCATTGATTGAAAATCCATCTCCAATTGAATCAAATGCAAAATGTTTTCATAAACTATGTTTGAGATGGAGCCCATGTGTCAAAACTCGACATTTGGGATGAAGACGTGAGAATTTGTTCATTTCCATTGACACTCATAAGAACTCGACAAGTGGTTTAATTGCTATTAAATTGAAGTTAAGTGACCTCAATTGAAGTTCAAAACACAAAATGCAATTAGGGTAAAGTCTAATGATCAGCTGTAAAATTAACCCAATCTTCTAACTACCTAAATGTGGAATATATAAAGACTCGTGAATTATTTTCAAGTGCAAGATTCCAAATTAGTTTGACTTTGACCAAATTGAGGCCAAGACTCTAATTGACCATACAGATTTTTTATTAACCTTATTTCAAAAACTTTGTTTACTAAAAGAAACGTTCTCAGGAAAATTAGTGTTATGCTCCTTTATTTTCAGTTAGTGTTGTTTTAGACCCTCAACCTTTAAAAGCAAAATTCTGAATCCCAACTTATTTAAATGTATAAAATTTGATTCTTATATGATAGAAACTGCCCATGTAGATGTGTAAGTAATTATACACAACTTTTCACTTGACTTAAGACTAAAGATCAAAATCCTCTAACTACTTTTAAATTACATGAACTTTTAGAGCTTGTTTGAGCCCTATTTTATAGTTAAAAATACAGTTTGAAATAGTGATTTGATAAAAGGGTGATGCTAGAGGTACATCACCTCTTCCATCGGGGTGTCCATAATTGACACCCGGCGTCTCCTCATTGGAGGGAGGGTCGGTGGGGTCGGCTCTCCCTCCAATGAGGAGGTGCCGGGTGTCCATTATGGACACCCTTATGTAAGTGGTGATGTACCACTAGAATAATCCTTGATAAAAAATGTGTGGTTAAAAAATAAAAAATANATGTACCACTAGAATAATCCTTGATAAAAAATGTGTGGTTAAAAAATAAAAAATAAAATTTAAATTTTATTGAAAATAAGAGAGAAAAATGTATTTTGAAAATAATAAGAAAATTTTATTGAAAATAAGAGAGAAAAATGTATTTTGAAAATAATGAGAACCAAAATAGTTTTTAATGTCTACATTGACCTTTTCGTTGGTATGATTCAGAAATTACCCATGATGAATTGCTTGAACCCAATCTTATTAATGGGATTAGCGTTAAGAGTTAGTGCCGAGAGTTTTTGTCATTGGGGGACTTAGATTAAGTTTATATTTGACAATCATTATTTTCAAACTTTTTTTTCTACATGTTCATTTTCAACCACAAATTTACACAATAAAATATTCTGCATGTAAATTAAAAAATTTTCCCTACTTTTTAACCGTACTTTTTCCTAAAAAATATTATTCAAAACTTTGTTTTCCACAATTAATGGTCGTCAAACATCGGCTAAGATATTTAAACACGTTAAGGATCAAGAATTTCACTTCTAAAAGTTAGAGACCCAAAATTACACCACTTAAAAGGTTGAGATCCCAACCCTAATTTTGCCAACATTCTTGGTAAACAAGAATTGTTACAGTTAGTACATAATTAAGGATAGTTTGAAATTGTGATTAAGTTAAAATATTAGAGAAGAGGAATGGTTAAACCAAGTGGGTATTTGGTAACTGTGAAAACACAGTCTATCTCTATTATTATTTTTAACTGTGAGATGGTGGTGCAGATTTATCACTGACAGATTCTCAAATTATTAAGCAACATGATGGGTCCTAACTATCAACATCATAGTATTTTTTTCAATGATTTTGCTACTTGTACATTACAATGTACATCGGGATGTACACCCCCCTCACATGGGGTGAGACCCACTTGTGTAAAATATCACACAAGTGGGTCTCACCCCCATGTGATATTTTACACAAGTGGGTCTCACCCCCATGTGAGGGGGGTGTACACCCCGATGTACATCTTGTGATGTACAAGTAACAATTTTCTTTTTTCAACTATAATAACTTAAAAAGTTTTGAGATCAAAATTAATATATGGGATATATCTTAAAAAATTAAGATCAAAGTCAACAATTTATTTTAACAATTACAATTTATAAAACTCTCAACTTTTCAATCATGCATATCGTTAACTTTTATCAAGATATGGTGAAATTTTTATAAAAAAAACTGTCAAACAATTTCAATTTCATAATTGATATTTGAAAAGATTAAAGTGAATTATATTGAAATTCAATTAATCAATGATGTGAGTATAATTATGATTATATAATTTATATTGGAAAAAATAAAAATAAAAATTTAGATTGAATCCCGACTTTGTAATGGAGCAGGGCAACGCGGGTGATACAATCGAAAAACGGTTTGAATTAATTTTAGTGGACAAGTTTAATGTATAAAACGATATTTTCAATTGTATCACTTCTTCATGTCGTTTTTTAATTATCACGCGGAATGATAATTAGTGTGTAACATCCACATCAGTGTGTGGCGTTAAAGAATGTAATTAAAATGAATAAAATGACTTAATTAAGATAAAATTAAAATATAATGACAAAATTCAATTGAGTCGAAGTATAGTCCTTCCAAACGAAATTAATCCAGATAAATGGAATATGAAAAACAATCAAGCCACCAAGTTTGACAATTTGCCACATGGTAAATTGTTATTCGCCTATTTAATTAAAAAAAAAACAATTTTTTCGTCCAATTTTTTTTGAAAATAAAGACATGTCAAATTTGGTGCGAAGAAATGAGTGTACAAGAGGCAAAATACTATGAAAAAGCAAGAGTGCAGGTAAAATGGAGAGTGAAAGAACGAAAAAACTATTATTATAGTGTTGACATACAAAAAATGAGGCCCAATTAAGATGGCTCAGGAAATGGAACCCAGTAAAGAAATTCAAGGGATAAGCCCAAATA
>CAIGRT010132525.1:0-11494 GCA_903798405.1 Fraxinus platypoda
TAATTGATTGTCATATAATTGATATTTCATCATTATATGATAAATAATATTACTCGTTATATTTTCCAATTTTCCAGGTTTACTTCATGTTTGTGTACTCTTTTTGTGATGAACTAGATGGGTACATCCATTTTTTTTTTTTTTTTTGTATTTGTTTAGTTCACATTATTTTTCTTATAGTCCCTATTAATTAATTTTTAATAACAACAAATTTTTAAAGTAGAATCACAAAAAATCTCAAACGTAAACCAATGGATCTATCAGCTTCTTACATAAAAATTATATGAACTTCCAGAAAATTAAAGATCCCTAATAATATATCTTCAATAATATTCGCTAATCACTCAAAAAATTGAAGATTATAATGAAATGGGGATTATAAAGAAGCAATCCTAATTGTGCAGACGGAAGAAAAGGAGAATCGATGCGTTAAAGCGCGTAATATGTGGAAGTAACTAAGAAGTCCAACCAGAGGCAGAGCCCAGAGAGGTCCAGTGTGGGCCTAAGAGGTCCAACCAGGGGCGGAGCCCAAAGAGGTCCAGTGTGGGCACAGGCTCACACTGAACTTCTAGGTTCAACCCCATGGCTCGGAATTTTATTTATTTTTAATTAAGATGCAAACTTCCAACTCAAGGGTAAAGTCCAAAACCATTACCAATACACACTACCCTAATGTAAACGGCCCAAGACCACTACCCAACCCAATCCATTTAATTCAAAACATCATACTCCCAGGCCCCAACTCGGCAGAAGTTAGCCCCAGCGTCCATTTCAAATTTCAATTCATTCTCCTAATCTCCTTCACCTCCGCCTCTGCCCTCCGACCTCGCTAAACCAAACTTCGAGCCCTAGACACCAGTTGACCAGCTGCTTCGCCTCCGTGCTGAGGATTCTTCTTCTTCATCCTTCAACAATCGACGGTAGGATTTGGTATTTAGGAATTAGCCTTATCCGTCCGTTTGTCCCTTGAGGCCTTGACTAGTTGAGTCCCGAACCCAGTTAGCTTATGCAATTCCTTTCCCTTTTTTTATGTAGATTTGTTGATTTTGTTTTAATGTTTGAATTTTTACATTTAGAACTTTTGGAATTAGCACTTTGCTCTTCAATTGCTCGAAGCCTTGAAGCATACAATTGATTTGGCAATTGGCTACCAGACTTTCTTCCTGCATGTCTGCCTACCTCTATTCTGTGAGTTATTGCCTTCTAATTCACTGTAATTTGTAATTTTGTGTTTGAAGGATGATTAAGCATTTAGCCATTTTGTTGAATATTGGTATGAGACATAATAAATTAGGTAATTAACTGTTTCTTTTTTTTTTAATTCATAATTGATGTGAGATCTTCCTATTTTATTCATTGGAGTGTAAAATATTTATAAGGTAATGGAGTTAAAAATCATGTTGAAGTGTACCTAACGAAATACTGATTGTGGCAATTGTTAGAATAATAATTATGCTATGAGTTCTTTTATGGCTACACTAAACTTATGAAATGTAGTCTGGTCTCTATCTCTCAAAGTTGTCCGTTCTCTGATTCTAGGACGGGCCGCAAAAAAAATCTCCTTCCAATTTCAATGCGTGATGTGGAAACTGTGCNATCTCCTTCCAATTTCAATGCGTGATGTGGAAACTGTGCCCACACTAAGTTACTTTCCTGACTCCGTCATTGGTCCAACGTCCAAACCAATCATTTAACATTCACCAGCAGAAAGACCAAACTCTTTAAAAAAAAAAAAAAAAATCAATAAAATAGAAAAAAAAAATATTGTAGAGGCCAGTCAAAAACTCAAAGGTAGACCGAACCCCCACCTCTGTACACACAGCAGAGCCCAACCAACTAATATAAGACCCATTCGCATTATCCTATCTCACTTTACGCTCTTTCAAGATTCATGGAACCTATCTACCAAGAAAAGGCACCACCGGTTCAATCGGTCTACTCGGCCGATTCACCGGAGTTCTCTCTATTGAGTTGGGCTTTAACTCGCTCCATTGTCATTGGGCTCGACGCCGAATGGAAGCCAATTCGCTCTCACCAGCGCCAGTCTAACTTCCCGGCAGTCTCTCTCCTCCAAATCGCCTGCCTACTCACTCCGGAAAACGAGTCAACTGATCTAAACTCGGACGATTCAATGGTCTTTCTACTCGATCTTCAAGCAATTCAGCTCCCGTCAATATACGAGTTGTTAAGAAAAGTGTTTGCATCACCTAATATTATAAAATTGGGTTTTAGATTTAAACAGGATTTAGTTTATTTATCCTCCACTTTCTGCTCTCAAGACTGCAATCCTGGTTTTGATAGAGTAAGTTTTTATTATTCATTCACTTAGTCTTTTTTTTTCTTATCCATTAGTTTTTGCTGAATCTGTAAAGTTTTGAGCTTTTCTTTTCTTGTAATTTCTTGGTATTTAATTTGGTAGCTGCATACATTTCTTTACTTCATATTCAACAGAACAATTCCATTTCGTGCTTTGAGCATTGGTTTAAATTAGACCTGCTAGCAGTAATTCATTAAAAAATATGATTTTCAGCATTTGAAGATGCAAAATTGCACACCATTTTTTGCCTTTTTAGTTTCAATTTGTGGCATGTGTAGATTACTGATCTTATGCAGACGTCCATTTCATCATGATCACCAAGAAATTTAACGAGTTCAAGTGTCTTTTGCTCTATGGTTAGTTAAGTAGGTTTTCTCTAGCTTTTTTTTTTCGCATTTAGCTATACAGATTTATATGGCTAATTCTTTGTATTTATCTGAAAAAATGTTGGAACGAATGGAGTCCAATCAAACTGTCATTTATTCACTTGACCTGCAGCGTTGTGGTTGCACCACTATAATTTTTCGGTGGGCTTTCCTTGTATCTTTATTTATTATTGCCCCCGTAAGTAACCTCGAGGGGTTGCTCAATTGGTCAGGCCTTGGGTTTGCTCCCCAGTGGTCACAAGTTCGAATCCGCCACTGAGGTGAGTATCCGGCCGTAAATTTCAGGGCCCCGTGAGATTAGTTGAGTTGCGCGCAAGCTGGTCTGGACATCCAAAGTTTGTAAAAAAAAAAAATTGTTGCCCCCTAAGTAGAGAATAGGCCTTCATTCATAATAATATACTTTGTCAATTTTTCTTGATTAGGTGGAACCTTTTATAGATATTACAAGCATATATAACTATCTACAACAACCTAAGCAACTTGGAAGAAAAGTACCGAAGCAAACAAAGAGCTTGGCAGCAATCTGCAAGGAAGTTTTGGGCATTTCACTTTCAAAGGTTGGGTTCCTTTTTGGGAATTTCCTGCTTCCCTTTTTACGAAGTGTTAAGTTATAATCTGTATTCATATTTTCTTTTTCGACATTTTGTTTTCATGAGTTGTACAGGAACTTCAATGTAGCGACTGGTCACAGCGTCCCTTAACCAAAGAGCAGAAGATGTATGCAGCTGCAGATGCTTATTGTTTGCTTGACATATTTAAGGTCTTCCAGGCCAAAATTGTTAGAGAAGGTTGAACATCTGATTCCTTCGATACCTTTATGGCACGTTTCATCAGGTTGATTATACTACATATTATTAAATAAGAACAAGAATTTTGTTCTTTGTACCTTCCAATAAGATCCAATACTGCTTTCCAAATATTTATTGAAAATGAATTTTGTTCTTTATACCATCCAATATGATCCAGTACTGCTTTCCAAATATGTACTTATGGTCGAGACATTCTTCAGGCGACCATATGAATGTGAAACTTTCAAATTTTTATAAAATCTTTCACTGTGATTACAGTGATGGGCATCTGGTTTATTATCTTTCCCATGATGGATACTCAACCATATTGCTGCCAATTTGACACGAATGATTAATTGTTTCTCCACCTGAAGCCCTGAGTTTACTATGAAGGGTCTTTCATCTTTGATTAAGCTTTAAAAAATCAACTGAAATAATATTGCAGAAGTTTGGCACATAGCAGTATAATTGATTGTGTAATAATCTAAACAAATGTTGCATTGTTCATCCTCTCTTTCTTATAGCTTCCATTATTATGCTGAGTACTTTCTGGTTCTTGTAGGATATTCTTCTCGAAATTCCAATAAAAATTGGTCATCTAACTTTGATTCGGGGTTGAAGCAGATTTTTGAGACACCTGACAGTTGCAATATGGTAACAAGGACTAGACTTTGTGAAGCTTCAGATATGATACGCGTCAATATACCTGAATTACACAGCACCATACAGACAGATGCCAAGTTGGATTCCATGGAGTCTTGTGAAGTTACAAAACAAGTAGATGAGGCACTCTTGTGGATTATTAGAAAATATGGTGACAGAATTTTGTTAAAGGATTCTGATAGAAAGCCTAAAACTTCGAAAAAGAAAGTTAAAAAAACTTCCGCTGGATTGATGTGCAAAGAAAAGAAACCAGAAATTACAGATGATTGGCAAGGCCCTCCTCCATGGGATCCAGCATTGGGTGGTGATGGATCCCCTAAGTTTCTGTGTGACGTGATGGTAATTAGCTTTATGTTCCTGTTATTTGCTTATATTTCATTTAGGCTATGGAATGGGATCCAGCTTTGGGTGGTGATGGATCCCCTAAGTTTCTGTGTGACGTGATGGTAATTAGCTTTATGTTCCTGTTATTTGCTTATCTTTCATTTAGGCTATGGAATTCTATGTTTCACAAATTTGTAATTCCCGTCGTCTAAGACATAACTTTTAATCTTAAGAAGGTAAAAGACAGTATTGATCACTCAACCTTTTAGTGAATTAGCGTATTACTCACAAACATTTTTTTGATTCCAACTTGATCACTCAACTTTTCATTTTTTTCCCAGTTTCATCACCCAAGTCAGCTTTCGTTATTAAAATTAACAGATTGTACAATGTGGCAAACTGATCGTATGAAGCAGCAATCCACTATGTAGAACAATCTGATTGTTTTACTAGAGGAAGAGATTTGCTGATGCAATTGAAACATGAAGGAAAGTTGACTGACCTAGTTTAAAGAAGAAAAAAGTCACACTTTGTTGAAGGTCAAGTGACCAACCTTGTTTTTACACAATCTTACTAGTTGAAAAGTGATATAATATTTTCAGGTTGAAGGCTTAGCTAAGCATCTACGGTGTGTTGGGATAGATGCTGCAATTCCGCATTCTAAGAAGCCTGAAACCAGGTTCAATTCTGGTGAATAACTTTAGATGATTGTTACAATATGTGATTTTTGTCAGAACTCAAAAGCATATATTTAAATAGTGTGTTATGTGTAATTCTCGAAAAGTGTAGCTTTCTTCACTATTAAAATATAAGTGTTTTATACAGGGATTTAATAGACCAAGCAGACAAGGAGAAGAGGGTGCTCTTAACACGGGATGCCAAGCTTTTGAGACACGAGTATTTGATAAAGAATCAAATATACAGGGTGAAGAGTCTACTTAAAAATGAACAGCTGCTCGAGGTAAAATATCAAGTACAGTTTCAGACTAAGTCGCTTATTTCATTGCTGCTTATTGGAATTCAGCTAGGTAATTGGGCGGGTTTTTACTGATTCCCTGGCCCTTTCCGACATACGAACACAAAGTTAGAATCAAATACAAAAAATGTTTTTTTTTGTTAGATTCTTTCTCCATGACAAGTAGTGCATGGTAGGTGTGCGGTGCTCGATGGTTCAATAGACAGGATTTTTTAATTTATTTTTTCCTTAATAGTGTCCAATACCGTGGAGTCCATTTTACCTAACAAGTTGGAAATAGACTGTACACAGTTCCCTTAAAGCTGAAATTGGTATATACCAGGTAATTGAAACATTTGAACTGAAAATTTCCGAGGATCGGCTGATGTCAAGGTGCACTAAATGCAACGGAAAGTTCATCCAGAAACCATTATCAACTGAAGAGGCTGTAGAAGCTGCCAAGGGATTTCAAATTATTCCGAACTGCTTGTTTGAGAAGAATATAGAGTTTTGGCAGTGTATTGACTGCAATCAACTTTACTGGGAGGTAGGCTTATGATTGTCCATATTTATCATCTGCTTTTGGTTCTAACTTCCGAGTCTGCTGATGAGCTCTTGTAAAAAATAGATGAAGTAAAATGAAAAGAGAATAGTCATGATGTATTTGGTAATGTCAAGTTCTGTTTGGTACCAAGTACTTTAGAGTATATTGTTCTTTTTAGAAGAGAAAATTATTCAATCCCTGGACTGTGTTGAAGGATGTGACTGAGAATGTTTGACAGTAATGTGAAAGAAAAATTATTTTATTTCAAAATTATCTTATTTACTTACACTTAACTTGTACCTTTTAGACATTAGCGGAACATGCTCTAATCCCTTCCTCCTCCCTCCTGGGCTTTCTGCTTTAGTGAAAGAAATGATCCTTGGTGAACAATTAAACTGTTGAAGAATTTGTCTCAGTTTACTATCAAACCTCTGGTTTCCTTTGACTACACTTGATAATGTTGTATGAGTTTCCAATCAA
This sequence comes from Fraxinus platypoda, assembly GCA_903798405.1. Lineage (NCBI taxonomy): Eukaryota > Viridiplantae > Streptophyta > Magnoliopsida > Lamiales > Oleaceae > Fraxinus > Fraxinus platypoda. The sequence goes on from CAIGRT010132525.1 coordinate 6,458, forward strand.
GTTGCTCCAAGCCTCCAAAACCGATTATTGCATGTTTTCTTCCATATCATTGTTCGAGATCTATACTAACACGTCCTTTCCGGTGGGTATTGTTTGCAGGGAACTCAGTATCATAATGCAGTACAGAAATTCATCACTGTTTGCAAGTTAAACGAGTAAGTTCAAGGCCACAACATTAGGATAACTCCGTTGTTCCGGAGAAAAAAAGTACAAGGTTGTACTTTGAGAAAGAATTTTGTTCTCCTTGCCATTAATTTATGCAAGAGAATTGTTTCTTTATTTTAACGTCACCCCAACCCTGAAAAACTTTAATAAAAATTAAGAAATAATCATAAACATTGTACCATGGCTTACTTTCTGTAGTTTTTATCATGGCCTCCTTGGATGATAAGAAAGCTTTGTTGTACAGTAAAAATTAATTGCATTTAAAGAATAGCCATGCATGGAATGAAGTAATTTCTTATTATATAGAAAGATGTGGTTAAAAAATGACTGGTAGTGGGAAATCATTCTAATTTTTAAGTTAAAAATTTCTATCTACATTTCTTTCTGGTAGTGTAAAATGATTGATGAAAAAGAAGAACCTACTCCAACCGATGTCCTTCCCCGCATGTACAGTTTTGTTGGGATTTGGTCAAAAGATTTGTTGGCTTGGCGCCACACCACTAGGTGGACTGAGAAATTAGAGTACAAAACTTAATCTTCAAGCTTTACCTTCTTGTGATGGTTAGTATTGCATACAAACACACCTTTATGGCATGTTTGATAGAAAATATTACATTTTATTCGTTATATCGTTCCTTTCACATATAGCGTACTAATGTACTTAAAACACGATTTGACTAATAAAACTAGATAGATCAAGATTATACCACAGAATAATTTAGCTCGTTTTTCTTTTAAACGCCTTCGACGGATAAAGCACTTATCTTTGTTAGATTTGGAAGTTTTTCCCCTGAAGAATTGGTATCTCTTGGATGAGGATCTATAGAGCATGCAGTTTTTGATACTGTACAATTTATCTTACGGGGCACGACATAAATGTCCTACAGAAAAAAGTAAGCTTTGACATTATTCCATTCTTGAGCTCATTGTGCTGGATTAGTAATAAACAAGATATAATAGCTATAATTTGTGAGATTTTTAGGACAATGGGCCATCTTAGATTGCCTTAATGTACGGATTGGCATAATGATATCTTTGAATGGACTGTGCTACCCATTGATTTATCGATCCTTAACTATGAAGTGAACGCGGAAATTCAGCTTTAGCCCCTGTTTGGTTCGAATTAAAATCTGATTTTAATACAAATCAAAGTCAAACGATCAATATTAACATCATCTTTCATGGATCCCACAACTTTTCAACCACACATTTCAAAATTTTTTATCACGATCTACTAAAAATCTAATTTTTATTCCTATCAAACACCTTTTTAGTAATAAAGTCTTTGCTTATCAAATACTTTTGAGTTGTGTTGTCGAAGCATTAACATTTTTATATGTTTTATGTTAATAAAAGCACAACGAAATCCTTGATTAGGAAGAAAAAGTGAGAAGTGGGGTCCGGTTTGATTTTCGTCTAAAACGGTTCTAATAGTAAGTAATTAGTGAACCCACTAACGTTGGACTAGAAATTACCCGACCAAAAAGAAAGGGTAACTTATTTTGTAAGGAAGTAACTTTTTTTTTTTTTAATGAAAATGAAATAAAGTGATGTGTTGTATCCATCTTTTACAGACAAGGTCACCTCGAAACTTTCTACTTTTAACAATTGTACATCATCATTATCCTATGTTGTCCCCCCAAAATTTACATAAAAAAAAAGGCCTTATAAAGGCGTTTATTTGACCAGAGATATTTCAAGAAACAAAGCTATATCCACTTGTTTAGTTGCAAGTGGGTAATATGTTCATATTGATCTTACCTAATGTTCGATACAAATAAATTTATAAGTCATATTCGAAATGTTGAGTTAGACAGTATCGAAGAAAAAGGGATGAGATAATAATTTTTAATTATCTTCAATCAAGTGTAATATATATATATATCGCTAAAGTGGGCAAGAAATCTCTATTGATATCTCAGTTTGAAGTGGATTTATCGAACTTATTTTGATCTCTAGGCATGATTGATTAGCCAGTTGAGTTGCACAATATGTACTCGTTCAGATGATGTGTCGTGTGCTTCTAATTTAACGTATATATTAGTTAATTGAACTAATAACATTAGTCTATGATCATTATGATTTCTTTCAATCTACTAATATTGTAAGATGAATCATCGTTTCGTTGTCATCATCGATCTTCTCCCGTACCATCATTTCAATATTGACTCTCTTCCATTAGATACTCATTCAATGTATATATCTCATTTCTTCAATTCTTCGATCGATTGCAATTACCTATTGTTTTTCTATTAAATACTTACCCAAGTAAAAAAAAATTAAATAAAATAGTGTTATACGACTATTAAAATTTGCATAAAATAACATTTATTACGAAAGAGAAATATTAAAAATATCGTAGTATCATCTATGACTACAGTACTCAACAGTTAACGAATATTTCGAAATTAGGCGGGTTCCACTGACATGTGACGCACCAGCATCATGTGTCCATGTATTGTCAACTATGACGTAAGCATGTCCAATCATCTGCGATTCCCACTAGATTTTACGGTCCAGATTGGCCAGCCGCAAGTCTTGGGGTCCGCTCTCAACTCTTCCGAGAAATTCCACCTAACGTTTCGTCCTCCAATTGGCTTCAAGTAGGCCCCAAATTACGCGCCACCAGTTTTGCCACGTGTTTTCTAGTCTATAACTAGAGCTAGTCTGAATCCTATTTTCTTTAGAAAATATATTTTTAAGCAGTAGATTGATAGAAAATGTGTAGTTAAAAATAAGAAATTTTTTTGAATTTGCATGTAATATTATTTTATTGAAGAATATGTGATTGAAATAAAGAGAGAAAAATATATTTTGTAAATAATGAGGATCAAATAAGGGCTAATATTCGCTGTCAATAAAGGACGATTTAAAAATTATAACTAAATCTGCTTTTTCTTGAACAATTTTAAGAGAAAAATGCTAAACGTACTACACTCCCCTCACAAGAGGGCGGCCCACGGCCAATAAAATAATCGTGGGCCCCCTCTCATGTGAAGGGGGCGTGTACACGGGAGTGTCTACATGTAGCAAATCTCATTTTAAGATGTCTTCTCTGAAATTTCTTCTATGGTTAACAACTAATTTTAGGGTTTATTTGGTTTTAAATTATAATGGAATTATATTTTGAAGATCGTATTAAAATTTAATCTTACTTGTACATTTCGTAAGACTTACAAATACTGTAATTTTATATGACTTCTACAAAACAAGCACAAGTTACGTGCTTGATTTTGATGCCCGGATAAATTCTTTTGGCCCATCAAATTTAATTGTATATTTTTATTAATTTGCCCGAGATGGTCTGATAAAGTGAATTTTGATGAAAAGTGTTTAACGAAAAAAAAAGAAGTTAAAACGCTATCATTGTTACATTGAGCACATCTTTGACACACGTTAATTTATTTTATGATTTGCTGCAGGATTATTTTTAATCACATATTCACACAATAAAATATTTTTACACATATATAAAAAAAATTCATATTTTTTAACCATACATTCTCTTAAAAATACTATTTAAAATTCATTTTTTTTCTAATTAATGAGAATCAAACGAACTTTTAGTGTTTAAAGTATTACATTACAATTAAAACATGCTGTGAATGCTTCATTAAGCCTCCGTTTGATTTATATATTATTTATAAGTAATGTATGTATAATAATGAATAGTAGTTATGATTATGTTTTTAATGTTTGATTTTGAATAATTTATATATTGTATCAAAATCAAGACTAAATCTATTTTATTTCATATAAGAAAAACTACCAACTCATAAAATTATTGAACTTGTAAATTTCTCATTAGTATTAGAGCATTTTCAACGGTGATGTAAAATTAGGTGTAAAATGGTATTTTCAAAACTATTTTTCATCCTCATTTACATCTCGATGTATTTAAATTAAATTTTTGCTCTAATGAGAATATGTAAATCCACTTTTTACCTCATGTGGATGTATGTAAATTTACATTTTTTTTTTCTTTTTTACATTTTTGGTCGAAAAATACAATTTACATTTTCTCCGCATATCTCAATTGGAAACGCTTTTCGACCACTTTGGAGATTTAAATCAAAATTTAAATATATTTTATATCACGATTGAAGATGCTCTTAGACAATATTATTCAACGTATTGAGAGTAAACGATAAATTCAAATTTTAAAATGGGTTTTGTAAATTCATAAAATTGAATTACTATTCCAAGCTAAACCTCGAAGTTTCCTTAGTTCAGGTGGTTTTTTTGCTGAAAGAGAGCATTGACTAACGTTAAAAGCAACTTCCAAAGGTGTATGTATAAACAAGTGTACTCAACATAAAATTGTACCGTTAGCAAGTTGGTCATCGACCTTTAATGTTGAAAAAATAATTTTCAAGCCTTTAGTTGTACAACTATTCTCTAATTATGCAAATCACTATTATATCATCATGCGATCCACGTATATTCAACTATAAAATTAGGTTTAGCCCCTGTTTGGTAAAAATTAAAATTTAGATTTTAATCTAAGTTAAATTCATCATTTAATTTTAATCACATAATTCATGGGTTCCACAACTTTTCAACCACACATTTTATCAATTTTTATCAAAATCTATTAAAAATTTGATTTTAATCCACATCAAACAGGGGTTTATTATCAAAATTTCGATTTTTGATAAGAAGTTTAAAGTAGGGATATTTTCACGATGATTACATGACAATTTGATAAAAAAAACCTGAATGAAGTCTTTTGTCCAGGCTGATTGCTCTACTTTCTAAAGATCGAAGATCAACTTACTAATGGAACAATAGATCGAAGACCAATGCTCCAATTTCCCTTTTTAAAATGAGGTATGACATTCCATTATAAATCTCTCTCTATATATAAAAAGT
>CAIGRT010132541.1:0-15190 GCA_903798405.1 Fraxinus platypoda
CAAATTACGCCATACCCATCGAATTACCACCTAAATCAAAATATAAGAATATTGAGTACATTTATGCATAAAATAATCATACGAGCGCATTAAATAAAGAGGAAAAACATGCATTTTACATTCCTATCATGCGCTTTGATAACGGTTTTCGTCAACCCAAGATTTTAAGAGAATGGTTCATCCCTCTTTCCTGCATGCTTTCTATGTTTAGCTTTTACTATCCTTGTGGTTATTCAGACTTTGGTCCGTGATCTCATAGGTTCATTCTGTCATATATTATTTAATCAACAAATAGTTCTCAAAATTTGATTTAAATTTAGGACTTGTTATATTCATTATTTTTGTTTGATGTATCAGTCTTCAAAGTTTGAGCTTAATTATTTATTGTTAAGTTGCGAATTTTAGAGATTACTTAAGCATATTTTCCTTTGTTTGTTGTGGCTGATGTGCCTTGATTATAACAATCTTTTGCATGTGTTGATGGGCCTTTTTTTGCTTTCTATGTTAGCAGCCTCTTGTGCATTTAATGATCTCATCCGTTTATTTTGAAATTTAATCAACACCCATTAGTATTTAATGGTCATGATTGCCTGAGATACTTTAAATGGTTGTGATTGTTACTGACTATTAACCCCTAAAAAAACTACGAACCCATTCAAGTATAAGGTAAACACAGGAAGGAAGCAGTAAAACAAAGGGCTCGCACAAGGATCCTAAATTGTTCACCAATTACAGGCCGTCAAAGAAGCATAAGGGAAAATAAATAAATTGTGATTCTTAACCAAAATTGGTTATTAGACAACCAATAAGGGACAGTCATCTAGCACCATGCAAGAATTACCAAGCTACCCCAATGTTTGGAGGAAAATCTATAAATAACCCATTCATTCGGAGAAAGTATGCAATTCAAATATCTCCCTCTCAAACAGCTATTTTTCCTCTTGTTCTAGTTTATGCAACTTGACTAGCAAATTTAGGAGGTGAAACTCATAGTTAAGTGAGAGGATTAGTTGATAGTATTAATTATTTATCAATAAAATCATTTGATTCAATTTTTACCGTCAACAAATTGACGTCATTTGTAGGAACTCTAAATGAAGTAGACCACAAATCTGCCCACTAAAGTTTAAAAGCCTCAAGGATCTGAGAAGGTGAATAGAAATGAAGTAGATCCAGAAATGCTTAGAACATTGAAAGTCGGAACAGAGAAATCTAGCAGCGATTCGATCAAGAGCGATGTAAATCCAAAAAGGAAGCGGGAAGAAGTATCGACAAGCTTTATAGGTGAGATCTCCCCTATGTAGGCCATCTTCGAGCAAAAGCAGTATCCATTGCAGAGACAATTCAAGAGATGGCAACCAAATTGAAGATGTTAGAAGGAGAAAACGCGTGTTTATTCGTGAGAAATGAGAAGCTAAAATCGAACTGGCAGCGAAAAGAAAATCGTTGCCCTAGTAGAAATATGGGGAAGACCACAAAGTCAGGAAAGCTCTCACAACTAGAAGCCTAACTAGGGAAAGAATCATAAAGCAAGGATTTATAACAATTTCAACAGCAACCTTTCACAAAATTGGTCAGAAAGCCGATCCATCATGGAAAACGCGGTACACCAACCACCAGTGGATTTAACCAACAATCGATCTCTCTACCAATAAACGAATCTAGAAGTAACACAGGCAATCGTGAATCTAAGTAGTATCAGGCAAAAAGAAAGAGAATCTTTTAGAAGCTGTTTTACACGATTTTGAAACGAGATGTTGACCAATGAGATCTAGCCTGAAGAGGAAATAAAGGAAATATTATGGAACGGTATATGGCCAGACATCCCCCTCTGGATTGCAGCCCGCAAAAGCTCCTTTCTCTAATCAATAGATCTAATATTTAATAAGATCCAGGTGGAGGATATGTTTGAAAATTGTAGAGAAATGCAAAATCGGAGGGTGGCAGAGCAAAATCCTACTGGGGATGCAAGAAGTGAAACTACAATGATCACATTTGGACTATCTAGATCGCAATATCATAGTTCCAAAGGATCTTAGGAACCAACATGCATCGTTGCCATACCCTTCTTGTAGAACATCGATGGTGCCTACCTATCGCCCAACAGATACACACCAAAGTTTAGCAAATCCACTGCTCCAAAAGGCATAACACAAATGAGTGCTACAATGGCTAAGGGTAAAACAAGTAAAAAGGTGCAGTTATCATGCTAAGGGGTCAGAGACCTACATGACCACCAAGGTATGAAAGACCCTCCCACATGCTAACTAAGGTTGCATGCACCCAACCTTCGCAAAGAAAAATCAATATCATAATCAAAACCCCTTATAAGTAACATAAACTCTCAGGTGCCCCAAGATACTCAAAGATTTTTGGGTCTAAGGTCATACTGAAAAATACCAGCCTAGCGACCTTGTTACACAAATGTATCTCCTATTATGACACTACCTAATCCTCTAATGTCAAGAGTTAACATACATAACAGATTCCAACTCAACCTTTAGCACCACATCAGCAGCCAACTCAATTAGCACTATCGCCAGCTGCAAATCCTTGCTGTCTATTTTCTGTTAGTCAGAAATTGATGCATGAAGATCCGAGTCAGACGAGGCCGAGTTGTCTGATAATACGTTATTGGCGCTGAGATACCATGAGTTGGCGGATTAGCACAAAATTGACAAGTAATCATCGACATTTCCTAATTGGGGCCGTTTTTGGACACGTTTTAGTATTTTGGCTATAACTTTGGCTACGGTTGTCATAATCACGCCCATAATCACGTAGTGCTGAAGCAATGCAACCTTGAGCTGAATTATCACTCAATCATCTTGCATTTCTAACTTGGTATCAGAGCACAAACCATGGCCAATGCCAGTAACACCCCGCAAAATACTGATCCCAACTTTCCTCCTGCATCTATCTCAAGTAGCAACATTGCTCCAATGCAAGGAATCAATCATCTCTCACCCTTTGGTGTTAATCTAACCCAGGTGGTATCAGTCAAGCTTGATAAGAACAACTTCTTACTATGGCAAAATGTGATACTGCCCATCATTCGTGGACACGGCCTTGAAGGCTACATTCTGGGGACAAAGTTGTGCCCTCCAGAATTCATAGGAACTTAAGTTGCTGGTGAAGCTGGAACTAGTGTTGAAATGACCAAAAATCCTGAATATAATTAGTGGATGTCAACAGATCAACTACTAATGGGTTAACTTTAATCTTCAATGACTCCAGACATAGCCATGAGAGTTATAGGTGCTAGCAACTCAAATGAACTATGGATAGCTGTGAAAGAGAGCTATGGAGTTCAAAACAGATCTAGTATCACCTTTGTTACTGGTGAGCTTCAGAAATCGAGGAAATGGACTATGAGCATTGATCAATACCTGAACAAAGTGAAGCTGCTAGCAGACAATCTTGAAATTGCTGGCAAAACTATTCCTCACTCTGATTTGGTTACTCAAGTCCTGGCAAGTCTGGATGAATAATACACACCAATTGTTGTTCAAATCAACAACAAAGATAACATCACTTGGGGAGAACTGCAATCGACACTAATGACCTTTGAAAGCAGATTGGAACATCTCAACACATTGAGAAATGAAATAGCAGGAATCAACCTTGATCAAACATCAGTAAACTTTTCTCAAAGGTCTGGCTCCAACTATCATCACATCAGATCTTACAGGCCAGTTTCCAATGGAAGATTCTCAAGTTACAACAACTTTAGAGGTCAAAGAAGAGGCAGAAATAAAGGTGGAAGTTTCAATGGTGGTAATAGACCTATATGCCAAGTATGTGGAAAGGTTGGACATAAGGCTAACATTTACAACTTCAGGTATGATGAGAGATACACAGGAACATCACCAAACCAGAGGACAAACTGCAACCCTTCATCAACAGCCTTTGTGGAATCTCCCAACACCGTAAATGATCCAGCCTGGTTTGCTGACATTGGAGCTAGCAACCACATCACTGCAGATAAGGGAAACATCACTTCAGTCAATGAGTACACTGGTAAGGAAAAAATTATGGTTGGAAATGAAAATAAGCTGCACATTTCACATTTTAGCATAACTCATCTCCCAACCTTGAACAATAAAGCACTTTTGTTAAACAAACTTCTTCATGTACCTGAAATCAAGAAAAACCTCATTAGTGTCTCACAGTTAACTTCTGATAACCAAGTCTACATGGAATTTCACTCTAACTGTTGTTTTGTTAAGGACAAGCTAACGAGGGAAGTGATGTTGCAAGGGAGGCTTAAAGAAAAGCTGTATCAACTGGGCTTTCCTCACCAAAACACTAAATGTCACTCTCAGAAGTTTGCTCTTTCAAATAAACGCTGCTGCAATGTCTCATCTGTAAATCCCAGTCAAGAGTCTTTGAATTTCCAAGTTGATGTATGGCACAAGAGACTTGGACATCCATCTAGCCAAGTGGTGTCTCAAGTGCTCAAAATCTATAATCAAAGGGCAAAATAAAATGAAAGCAAACCTTTTTGTGATGCCTGTCAATTTGGTAAATCCTATCTACTGCCATTTTCCTCTTCCACTTCACATGTCAAAATACCTTTAGAACTTGTGCACACAGACCTATGGGGACGAGCACCAATTCAATCAACTTCTGGCTTCAAATATTACATAACATTCCTAGATGATTTTAGTAGATTCACTTGGATTTATCCCCCTAAGACAAAAATCTGAAGCACTAAGTGTGTTCATCCAATTCAAGAAACTAGTGGAAAACAAGTTTGCAAAAAAAGTAAAAACTCTGCAAGCTGACTAGGGAGGGGAATATAGAACCTTCAAAAATTTCCGAACACAAGAGGGAGTCGAATTCAGACACCCCTGTCCCTATACATCAGCTCAAAATGACAGAATAGAGAGAAAACACAGACACATAACAGAAACAGGCCTGACCCTCTTAGCTCAAGCCAAAAAGCCCTTGAAATATTGGTGGGAATCCTTTCAGGCTGCAACTTACCTCATAAATAGAATGCCTACACCTATACTTAAAATGCAATCCTCTTTCCTAGTGCTATATAGAAAAGAAACTGATTACAAATCACTAAAGATTTTTGGATGTGCTTGTTATCCTTGCCTCATACCTTACCAGAAACAAAAATTCAGTTTTTATTCAACAAAATGTGTCTTCCTTGGTTATAGTGAATCTCATAAAGGATATAAATGCTTGAACTTGACAGAAAAAAATTATATCTCAAGACATGTTTTCAATAAGCTAGAGTTTCCTTTTGAGTCATTATTTTCTATTTAAAACTAAAAAAATTCTGTGATACCAGATGTTGTGGTGTCTTACTTCCAGTTTTCCTCTCAACTGAACAACCTTAAACCTACCTCAAGTCCCGTTGATGCAACTCTTCATGAAGCAACCAATGTTGTATATCATACACCTCCTAGCTTAAATGATAGTCAATATGAAAGCATATATGATGAAAGGGATGATAATGGAAGTGAAGGACCAATCAGAGATATGAATAATCAAGAAATGATGGAAGGGGTGAATCAAAACCTCAGAGTGTGGAAGGACTGAATCAGATTACATAATCAATCAGCAACAAGTCAGACATCAACAAAGAGCAAGCAACTTAATAGAGTGTCCTATGATCACTAGAGGAAAGGCATGAGTATTTAAACCTAAGGCATATTTGGGAAAATTAGTTGGTAACATCCCTAAAACATTAGAACCTAGAAGTGTGAATGAAGCAATGATGAATAAAGATTGGAAGAAAGCCATGGAGGAAGAATTTAATGCACTAATAAAAACTAAAACCTAGAAACTTGTGCCCCCATCACCAGCTTATAACGTAGTAGGGAATAAGTGGGTTTTTAGAGTAAAACGCAACACAGATGGATCTGTTCAGAGACTCAAGGCGAGTTGGTAGCAAAGGGCTTTCATCAGGCCCCTGGAATTGATTTTTATGAAACTTTCAGCCCTGTTATTAAAGCATCAACCTTGAAAGTCATACTTACTCTGGCAGTATCAAAGGGATGGACAATCAGTCAATAATGTCTTCCTAAATGGTGAACTTGAAGAGATAGTATAAATGAATCGACCAGAGGGTTTTATAGATCAATCGAAATATGATCATGTTTGTAAACTGGAAAAGACACTTTATGGACTGAAGCAGGCACCTAGAGCCTGGTATGTTAAGTTGAAATCAACACTGATAAACTGGAAGTTCAAAAAAATAGTCTGAAGCCCCCAATGTTGCTACGGTGATTGAATTCATTTACAAATCTGTGTTGTTACAATGAGAAATCAACACACGAATTAATATATTATGATGTTGAAATGAACTTGTGGTAAATACATATATGCAAAGCATATTGAAAAACAGCAAACAAAACACAACGTAGGTGCTAGAAGCACCAAATGAATAAATTCGTACGACACAACGTTTTATAAATAAGATTGCTAAGAAAAAGCTGTTTTACATGAACAAGGAACAAAAACTTTGCGAACATGATAAGGTAAAATAGGCTCTTCTAATTAACTAAGGACTAAAACTTCTCACTAGAAGGATCCTCCTGGTTAACTTGAACTTCGTCCCCTAAAGGTACCATTGCTTTCGTGGAAGTAGGAGGAAGAAGGTCAAGAAGCTCACCAATTACCACATCCCCACCTGAAGGGGTATCCAAAGAATTTGGTTGAGCAGTAGTAGTAGATGGAATATCCAAAGCCCTCGCATACAGCAAATGAAATTCAAAAGAGTGGATGTCCTTAGCATCATCTTTTGGATCTTTTAGAAAGTCCAACTTTCATTTGGGGTGAAAGTCTATGATAATCTTGAGCACTTTGTTTCCCCATCCTGTATAGCATTTTCGACCAATTTTGCCTTGACAAATTAGATTCCGCGATAGCCAACTCCATCTCAAAACTTCCTAATTTATCATGAAGTGCATTTATTTCATTCCTCACATTATGCAGTCAGCCTTGGTCTCGAGGAACTTATCTTTAAGGTGCAAAGCATCACACTCAATCCTACTAACAAAAATTGAGTGTTCTTCCCTCGCAGAATTTAAAACTAGAGAGATCTTCCTGGCCTGAACCACCAAAGCAGCCTCTTTCGTCGCAAAGGCTTATGCACCTTTATTCATCTCCTTGAAATCATCCCATGCATCACGTGTAACTTCGTTCAACCTCTTTTGAAGAGAATCACATTTCTTCAATAGGTAGCCACTTTTTTCTCCAAGCTAGCAACCTTAGAGGTACAAGCTTCATAATCAGATTGTTGATATTGAGATAAAATTGTTCCTCGCAGAACGTGGGCATCGATCATCTTTCCCTCTCGATAGGGATAAATTCTTCTGTGAGCTTCTCCAATGAGGGATTGAAGTAAGTAAAAATAGCCTTCGCTATGCAAGAAACAAAATAATGAAGCAAAGATAAAGCACCCGCGATGAGGAAGAAACAAAGACTTCAAATGCGGGGCATAATCCCGGGATGAGTAGGATCCTTTAAGGTCAGGCACGGATGCGAACCCACCAGATGTTTTCCTTTTTCGAGAAACTTCGACCCGATCCTTAGCGAAAATCTTGAAGTTTTAATAAAAGAAGTATGTGACTGGGTTCGCTGGGGCGAAGTATCAACAAACCGCAAAGACTCTCCTTTAGTAATTTTCAAGCCCTCATGGGGATATTTCTTAGAAGCACCAGCAGCAATAGATTTTCTGCGTTTAAGGGTCAACGGAGGTGAGACACTCAAATTTGTTCGCACTGTAGAAGAAACAAATAAATTAAAAACTTCTTAAATATAAAAGATATTTTAAACAAAGGAAAAACAACATCAACTCACCCGGAACGATTTGTAATCTGCTGGCATGAAAATTGGGATTGGAAGAGCTCAATAGCCCCTCAACACTGCGAACCTCATCACCTAACTCAAAAATAGGTGCCATTTAAGAGAGTAACTCCTTAAGGGCTTGACCTTGAAAGGAGCCGACAATTTTTCTACGCAAGCATCATATAATAAATCCCAGTAGCGTACACGAACCATAGAAGAATCAGTGTTCACTAAAAAGTCAAGGCATTTACTAGAATCATTGTAATAGCAGGGTATTGTCACGTCAGGATGATGATCTTTAGATCCCCCAATTTCAACGAGCAACGAAAAAAGCTTTCTTTCCATTCATGAATCTTATTGGGTGTAGTGAGAAGTTTGTGGCACGTTTTGGATGAGTGAAGAGTAAAGTAATAGTAACCCTTTTGAGGGAGCGTGGTTGCCCTCGCCTTCATCAAATTATAAATGGAAAGAAAAAATGTTCAGAGGAAGTTCCTCCCTCACCCCGACAATGTTCCACAACAAAAATGATCTGGCCATATGGCCACATCTATTCGGGGTAAGTGGTATGGGAAAAATATTGAAAGAAGAAAGAACGATACGAAAGAAAGTGTGAAAGGGAAGCCTAAGCTCCATCTCCATCTCCATCGACCACTTATGGATCACTACACAAGCACGAAATGGGCAATCTGCAGTTCGATATTGTTTAGAACAAATCAATTATATATCACCAGGGACGTTGAAATGGTCCTTAATATTAACCAAATATCTCTTAGAGATATTCGAAAAAATTTCAGAAGCCTCAAAGGCCTCTTTCGCAGCCAATTTCCCGAACTAAGATAATTTCTGGGTAAGAACTGCCACTAGGGTCTGGGAGAATTGGAACGGCCCTAGAAGATGAAGGATTCGTCCAAAGGCAGGATTCCACTACGAGAGATTGAGACCTATCTAAAGAAGAAGAAACATCAAAAAATAAATCTCATAAGCGAGAACCTTCAACCTTGGATCTTTAGGAGACATTCTGAGAATCGATTTGAGAAGATATAGATGTTGAGCAAAAAATATGATAGGAAAGTAAGAAGGAAATTCGCCGAAAGAGGAAATATATTTATAGGTTCCACAGAAGAACATGGGCCATTTGATTGTACTCGTGGAAAAATTGCAGTCGGTCAAACGCACAATAATCGTAACTGTTGTGTATTAAAAGACTCCTAATTTAAAATTTAACTGGGACGGGTTCGGTTGAGCCAATTTGACACGTGCAATTAATGTGCATGGGCCTCCAGCCTAGAAACGTGTAAGAAAGGACATGTAGTGCATGCAAATATTTGCAACACTTATAGCTTGTCCCTTAATAATAGTCCAAGTTATCCTTCATCAGCGAAGTAAAGTATATAAAAACTCATTGGTTTGTAAAAGCATATAAAGAAACAATAAGTACTATAATTAAAATAAATATTAATACTAGACTTGGGTGGGCTATTTTTGAACCCCTAAAAACAAAAACTGCGAACCCATTTGAGTATAAGGTAACACACGAAGGAAGTAATAAGACAGAAGGCTCGCATAAAGATCCTAAACCGTCAATGCTGATATAATCCAACAATTGGAATTTTCTGTCAGAACCTATAAATATGTCATTCTCTCTGTAGTTATCTTCATTGCTTCTTCGTTTGATCTTGTTTGTTGTATTCCTTACCCATTCCTTAGCGACTTCTTCTCCTGTCTTTTTCAACTATTTGTTGAAAAAAAATCTTCTTTAGGTACGTGATCTGCCATCTTCTTTCTTTTGTGCATAAGTTCATATCTTTCAACATTTTGAAGCTTTATTTATAATGTCTTCTCAAAGTGATTCCTAAATATTTCATATGATTCTGAGAGTGAGAGTTCTAGGCTTAGGGATGACCCTTTCGGTGTCTACTCTTCTTGTATAAAAGTGTTGTACATTGAGATGTTGCTTCGTTCTGCAGTTACTCAATCTAGCTCTTGTATTAACCCGAAACTTCTTGGAAAAGGGGGTAGTTCCCAACTTAGGATTGATGTACGTGATAAGGTATGCAAACCTTTAAATGAACCAGATAGCTTTAGTGATAAGGGAGGTGTTTGAAGCCTCCGAGATTTTTACCAATCTTACTGAAAGGGATTTAGATGAAATTCCTAGTCTATTTACTGTTCCTGTCAATATTAAGTTACTATGTCCTAGGCATTTCCAAAATGTGGAATGTTCTCCTCACTGTATAGCCAATCACGAACATTCGATGGATATGAGATTTAGAGTTTCCTTTTATCATTTCTTTCATGAAGTTCTTTCTTCATTTAACATTGCTCCTACTCAACTTACCCCTAATGGATGGGCTCATATGGTTGGGTCTTTCGTGTTATGGAGCTCCGAGGGTCTAGAGAGGGAGCTATCTTTGGATGTATTTTAATCTATTTACCATTCTACAAGGTGGGTAATAAGGCGAACTCCCAAAAAGGGTATTATTATCTTTCCCCTTGTTCTCCAAATCATGTCCAAAATTTATAATTACCCCTAACAACGTACATAATTGGAAAGAATGCTTTTTTCTTTACTCGAGGAAATTGGGGACTTCAACGCAATGATTTTGTAATTCGATTATTATGCCTCGATATAATGGTGAATGTAATAAGTGTTGATCCTTTGTTAGTTCTCTGCTTTTATTTTGATGTTTTATTTCACCGTATGGTTGAAGGTAAACAACTAGGTCCTCTTTGAAGTATAGCTCTTATTGGTCTTCGTGCCCATTCTTGGATTAAGTCCTGAGATTTTTGAAGCAAAGAGATTGTTCTCTTTTGTAGTGCGGATTGACTTTAATGCAAATTCTCTAAGGCCCCAAATGCCGGAAGGACTTCGATGTCTCACCCGCCTAAGTATTAAGCTTTTGAAGGATCTAGGGGGCTAGAAAATGTCCCTTTGCGGGTGGTCGAAGGTGCGACCAAACGACCTTTGCCCTCACAAGGGCTTGGGGATTGAAGTCAATGTTATTGCTATCTCTGCTCGAGGGTTTTTGCCCTTGGAGACCATGCCTCCTTCTTCGCCTACTCGTGTTAGGGATCCTTTCAAAGGAAAGCGAAAAATGTCAGGTGGGTTTAAGCAAAATCCATATCCTAAAATTTTTTATTCCCTTAGGGAATTTACCCCAGATTTCAAGTCTTTATTTAGCCCTCACAGGGGCCTGGGGATTGAAGTCAATGTTGCTGCTATCTCTGCTCGAGGGTTTTTGCCCTTGGAGACCATGCCTCCTTCTTCGCCTACTCGTGTTAGGGATCCTTTCAAAGGAAAGAGAAAAATGTCAGGTGGGTTTGAGCAAAATCCATATCCGACAATTTTGTATTCCCTTAGGGAATTTACCCCAGATTTCAAGTCTTTATTTAGCCCTCGCCTAAATGGGAAGTTAGATCTGAGGGTTCTGTCTGTGCTTCCTCCTTTGGTTTCTCGGACTACGAGTTCTGTCTTTACTTAATTTAATCAGTCTTGGGATATGTTGGTAGAGGAGATTACCCCGCACAAAGGGAAAAGCGATTGATGCCCATCTAATGCGAGTTGCAGTATTATACTGAGTCATGCTATTTGTACAACCGAGGTTGACAACCTCTCACATGGAGGGTCCACTTTTTTTTTTTTTGAATTTTTTAAACATGCGGACCCCGCACGCATGTGAGAGGTTGTCAACCTCGATTGTACAAATAGAATTTCCCGTCATACTATGACCAGAAAGCGAAATATGAGGTTTGCATTTTCCGGGATTATTACTTGGATAAGAAGGTTCAATCCTTGGAGAAGATGTGTGATACCTTCAAAGAAAACTGGAGAAAACTAAGAGAGAGAAGGCTAAATATAAGGAGACAAACAAAAGTGCTGAGACTTGTACTAATAAAGAGGCTATTTTGTTAGTCATTATTAGAGGGTCTCTAAGGATTTGCAGCAAGCTAAATCTTGTCCTATAAATATGTATATTCATCTACAAATAAAGGAGGCAAAGAGAGTGGAAGCGATAGAGGAAGTTTGGAGGCCCAAATACACAAATTTTACATAATTAAAGGGCCAATTGGAAAGGAATTGAGATATTTATTCAAGCTTTGAAGAAACTGTTATTGCAAGACATTTATCTACATCTTTAACACAATTATTGCTTGGAATTATTGAAGAAGAAAAAGACATCAAGGGAGAATTGACGATCCGTTGAAGGAATTCACGATTCAGGAGTTTTTCCATCTTTCTTCGCAAATCCTCAGTTTCAAGTGATGTATACAATTAATTCGTGTTTTTGTAATCTTATAATGTCTGGCTAGTTTTTTAGATGATAGGATAACGTTGAATCCTATATTTTAATATTTTGATATGAATTATATAATTTTAACATTAAGAGTATTGTTTGGTGTTGACCGTTTATTCTGCTTTTAATGCTTTCAATTGATGGATCACTAATTGAATTGATGTGTGTTTGATATTCAGGAGAAAGAAAAGGGAAGATAGCATGTGGTAATAGTCTTTGTAAGGTTAAATAGACGTTAAGAATAATTGTCTAACTCTTGCATGATCAAATTGGTGTCATTGTGTTTTTAATGCATCTTTACATATTTGAATTCGGGATAGAAATATTGTCTGATCATATGTGGCAGTAAGTCCGATTGATCTCTAAAAGGAATATTGATCTTCATATCAAATAGTTATTGTCAAATTATGAAACTAAATGTTAAGATGAATGAATGTAGGGAATAAGGGACCTGGTGCTTTACTAATTAATCAATTAATCATAAACACTTCCTATCACTTCAATTAGGTTAGATAATTAGTTAATTTAGGTTGTTAAATATAATCCCATCACATAACCTATCTATTGTAGTTTTAAATTCGATTAGAGTCCGAGTTAAATGATAACTATGCTATAAATTTATTTATCGTGAAATCAATACTGGGACTTTGCGTCCCTCTTTGGTACACATTAAAATTTTCATTCTTATTCTTCTACTCATTTTCAACCACACATTCTTCAATGAAATAATATTTTACATCACATCAATAATTTTTCCTTCTTTTTCAACAAAAATAATTATTGGCCAATATTGATAAGTGACTTAGCCCCTGTTTCAGTCACATTATTTTTATCATTCTCATTCTTCTACTCATTTTCAACCACACATTTTTCAATAAAATAATATTTTCTATCACATCAATAAATTTTCCTTCTTTTTCAACCACACATTCTCCATCAATCTACTATTCCAGAATATATTCTTCCAAAATAACGTGGCTCAAACACACCCTTAAAAAATGGAAACTAATAAAAAGCAATGTGTTGGACTAGCTTAGCCGGCAATATTGACGAATCCGTGTCAATACATTCCTCAAATTTTAAAGACGGTACTTGCTAATCCCTATCCAATACTTTTCGCCAGTTCTGACCTATGATGTGCCTGAGACAAGACCGGATGCAAGCCGGTAGGTTTGGGTGTCACCCACTTTCACACCTCCTAGTCGAGAAATTGTTATACTCAATGTTTTAAGGAAAATGATATTTGTACAACTGAGGTTGACAACCTCTCATAAGTGTGCGGGGTCCGCATATTTAAAAATGTTTAATAAACTGAGGTGGGCCCCCTCCATGTGAGTAGTTGTCAACCGAGATTGTACAACTAGCATGGTCCATGTTTTAAAAAGCTCGCCTTAACAGCTTCTAGACATAGCCTAAATTTGACGTTTGGACAAAACGTCTCGCTTCACGTTTAGACGCTTTTTTTTTTTTTCTAATTTCTAAACGGATGAATATTTTCCTTTCCCTCTTTCGTTTTCTCTAGATGCGCTTTATTAGTTTTTTTTTTTTCCTAAAAAGTCATTTATTTGACTTTAGTTTATTAATTTTTTTATTTTTAAAAAACTTTTCATTTGATTTTAATTTCGAATTTTTAAAAGATTTTATCTATACAAAAGTTAAAAAATGACTTTATCTAAATAGTTAAATAAGATTTAAGTTATTGTACTATCTACATTATGTAATTATGATCTTGAGACTCGTTATTTTGTTGCAAACTCCAAAAGCGTGTATGAAGTTCTTATAAATTTATTAAGTAGAACTTGTTTAGTTGAAAATTGAAACAATGAACAATATTTTTAATTTTTGCATTTCGAAATAAATGAAACAATGTCTATATTATTAAGTAAATATAGCATTTTATAATTTTAGATGTTTGATATATATTATTTTTATTATTAAATGATTTAAAATGTTTAAAAATGTAAAATAATATTAAAAATAAGAAAACGCTTTTTGACATCTAAACATTGCTTTAGCTTGTAAAACTTGAAGTTTCGCCCCCACGTCTAATTACATTTTACGCTGTTTAGAACACAGTTTATATCATAGTAAATATTTTATTACAAATTCTATTGCATGGAATATTAAAAAAAAAAAACTCTAAATTTATTTTTATTTTCACATATCTAAAAAATAATTCAACAAACTGATGAAATAAGATAGAGTAGTGCTAATATAAATCAACAACTTGTGCAGACACAAATTAGATGTGCCCCTTTACCAGGGTGCCTCAACTCTTTAAGTCAGTCCATTTTTTATACAAGTTTCATTGCAAGTAAGAGCATGGCCCTTGAATCTCAAATAATATGTTTTCTTCACCTCTCACGGACGATGAAGAGCAAACTCGTGCAAATTAGTCTAACAAAGAAAGATGTTCGAACAAATAAAATTTTCTCTATTTTCGTTGTGTACAGATTGCTAATCAATTAGACCCCTCCTATAAAATTATATTTACAGCTTCAATCAGGGCCGGTTCTGTGATTTTCAGGGCCTGAGGCGAACCTTATTAATTAGGCCCCCGAATTTTTTTTCACTTTGATCCCTATGTAGTCACGCCCATGGCCAGTGCGATCTTTAACTAAAGTCTGTTAGCTTTACAAGTCATGACATACTTGAAGATCGAACCTGCGTAGAAATGTGGGGTCATGTTTGAGCCTTGGGGCAATGCGAATTGCCCCCTTGTACCTCTCAACAACCAGGTGAGAAAGAGTAGGAGAGTGAAAATNCAGTGCGATCTTTAACTAAAGTCTGTTAGCTTTACAAGTCATGACATACTTGAAGATCGAACCTGCGTAGAAATGTGGGGTCATGTTTGAGCCTTGGGGCAATGCGAATTGCCCCCTTGTACCTCTCAACAACCAGGTGAGAAAGAGTAGGAGAGTGAAAATACACTTATCAATTAATTACTCACTAAAAATTAATGACTAAGAGATGACAAAACAATTATAATTATAACTATAAGCTTATGTAAACATCAATCATATAGTATAAAAAAATCTACACACTTCTGAATGATATTGAAATCAAATTAGATCAATAAAAATGCC
>CAIGRT010132562.1:0-16149 GCA_903798405.1 Fraxinus platypoda
GTCAAGATTTGTTGTTGCTAATAGAAACAGCCTTTTGTAATTGGAACAGTGCTTCCATAGTTTGGGTGGATATCAAATCAAAGGTATGCCTTCTAATGTGGATACTATTTGAATTTTTAGTTCATTATTAATGCTTGAGTATTTCTGTAAAAACACTGTTTAAGAACAAATAATTCTTCATAATTTTTTTATTGCTGTTGATCAATTTGAATTATCGGTATTAAGTAGTTTTTTCACTTCGAATTTCTATTTTTTGGAGTAATTAATTTGTTGTTGTTTCTTTTGTGTGCATTGGATGAAATTTCTTTATGGCTTATGCATAGCTATCCAATAAATTCTCATTTTTTTATAAAATAATTGTATGTGCTTTGGAATGAAAATGAATTTTCTAAATTAAATTCTCAGCCCTTCTTTTTGTGATAAGTCGCCCGTAAATCCAGATTTCGAAATTTCGAAGGGAATTAATAAAAATTATCTTTTATTAATCATTTCATCATATATTGCCCATTTTCAAGTTCTTTCGCTCTATTTGTAATTGCATTATTTATTTTCTACTTAACCAAGTCCAATTATCACACCCCGAAAATTTTTGAACTTGGTTTGTAGAAGATACACATGGAGGCTGATAAGCAAGCAAATTCTTCAGAAGAACATCGTGAACCTGAATGGGTACTAGCCCTTTAACCTTTAAAGGACAAAGTGCCACAACCTCCCACGCATGATGGAATGATTGTGCAATATTTCACTATCAACGCTGGAGAGGTTTATTCCATTTACTTTTATTTTAATTTATTTTTGAAGTATTTTTTTACATAACTATTATAATTTTTATTAGAGTTAATTCTTTTGGTTTAAATTTTTTATTTACATGAATTCATTTTAAGCACGTGACTACGATTTTCAAAAATCTTAAAAAATAGGTTCCAACAACTAGTTTTATTCGGGTACCTTTTTCTAATTAGTGTATGTATCACTGTGTTATTTACATGCTGAAGTTTTGAAGAAGATTTTCAGCCTTAATATTTCATTATAACATAAATATTTCAGCTAATATTTTTTATTTTTTGAGTTTTTGGTTTTAGTCCTGGAAGACTAGCTTATGAAGAAAAAAATTTGAATAAACACTACTATTTGATGATCCAGATTTAAATATTGTGCTAAGGTCTTGAAAACTAAAATTCGGCCCTGGTTGCATTCTGGGTGAATTAAAGATAAATTAAGTGATGCTCATTGACAACAAAAAATGGTTTCCATCGTTGCTACAATTGACTCCTACTTTCCTTGTATCTGCCTAAGTGATGGACCTGCTCAAATATTTTTCTTCACGAAATGAAAACCTCCATTATTTCTAATAGCGTTACATATTCTTCTAGTTAATTAATAGTAATTTCCAAGAACATCAAGGCACAGGGGAATTCAGTTAGAAGGCTAAATAAATGGTGAGGATATTAGATATACCACAAGATGATGTGGCATCACAGAAAATTTGGTGCAAAGCATCCAAGGATTTGCTATCAACTTCTTGGTGCAAAGAAAGTGATCTTTCTCAATAATTAAATTACAAAACCTAGGAGACAAGCACGGACATTTTGATGAATATTTCTCCTTTGTGCGATTTCAGTAACTCTTGAACTCTAGGTCAAATTTTTATTGATTGACATGTGCAAATAAAATCTTGAACAAAAGTAAAATAAAACAATGTTCAATGAATTAATCGTTCAAATTAAAAAATATACGGGTGTGATCTCCATCATATATCTAGATGGAGAAGAAGCTGTTACAACCAATTAAAAGGAAACAAACAAGCCATAACAAAAATAACAGAAAAGGTAAAGTAAACGTGAGATAAAAGCGTGCAAGAGTGATCACGTTTTTATCTCCTTTATTCTCTAAAGCTGGGTTCTAAAACTGGGCCGTAACTATGGACTGGGCTTCAGTAAAAGGCTGCTACAACCCGGCTCCAGTAAAGCTTCAACAGCATGCTGAACTGAAGCCTGATATTCCTTCATCCCCCCCCCCCCTCAAGGTGGAGGTTGGTGTAAATCACCCAACCCCAACTTGGAAAGAAGACGATGAAAGTGAGAAGCAGCAAACGACTTCGTAAAAATGTCCGCAAGCTGATCATGGGAAGGGACATATTGTGGAAGGATAAAACCAGACTTATACAAATTTCGAACCAGGTGACAGTCAATCTCCAAATGCTTCGTGCGTTCGTGAAATACCGGATTTGCGGTGATATGCAAAGATGTCTTGTTATCACACCATAGAGAGATGGGGAGTGCGAAGGGAATGTGAAGATCCTTCAGGATATAAGTAATCCACTGCAACTCACAAAATGCACTTCCCATACTACGGTACTCCGCCTCCGCCGAAGAACGCGAAACTGTAGTTTGCTTCTTGGTCTTCCAAGAGATAAGAGCTGAACCAAAGAAAACACAATACCCGGTCAGTGATTTTCTGGAGTCTGGACAAGAAGCCCAATCCGCATCCGCGTAAGCCTGCAAATGGAGGGAACATTGTGCAGGGAAGAAAAGCCCCTTCGAAGGGCATCCTTTCAAATATCTCAGGAGATGCAAAGCAATTTCCCAATAGGAGTCACATGGAGCATGCACAAATTGGCTAAGCTGCTGTACACCATATGTGATATCATGCCGTGTCAAATTTAAGTAAAGGAGATGCCCAATTAACCTTCTATATTTCTCTGGTTCCTGAAGTAAAGAACATGCTTGGCAAATCAATTTGGTCCCTTTTGGGATTGGCACTGCAGTTGGCTTAGCCCCTATTAGACCTGCATCTTGAATCAAATCAAGAATGTATTTTCTCTGATTAACATACATTCCATCAGTATTACGAGCAATTTCGAGCCCTAGGAAGTACTTAGCATACCCCATATCTTTGATAGTAAATGCCTGATGCAAGTATTGCTTAACAGCAACGATATCATCTTCATGCGAACCTGTAACAAGGACATCATCAACGTAAACCAGAAGAATGAGGATTCTCTGGGACTGATGTCTGGTAAAAAGGCATTGATCATGCTCAGATTGGTGAAAACCAAAACTGTGAAGTTTAGAGCAAAGTTCAGCATTCCATTGTCGTGACGCTTGCTTTAAACCATATAGGCTGCGTTTTAATTTGCAAACGTATCCTGGTAAAGCCTTAAGAAAACCATCAGGAGGCTGCATGTACACCTCTTCCTCTAAGAAACCATGGAGAAAGGCATTATTAATGTCCAGCTGATGCAAAATCCATTCCTTAGCTGCCACTATAGCAAAAAGCATCTTGACGGTAACCATTTTCGCAACTGGGGAAAAACTATCAAAATAATCTACCCCTTACAATTGGTGATATCCTTTGGCTACTAGTCTCGCCTTTAGCCTATTAACTGTACCATCTGGGTTTAATTTGACCTTATAAACCCACCGTGATCCAATAACCTGTTTCCCAGGTGGAAGAGTAGTCAGTTCCCAAGTCTGGTTTCTCTCCAGGGCATCAAGTTCAGTCTGCATTGCTTGAGTCCAATCTGTACTCTTACTAGCTTGATTGTAAGAAGTTGGTTCCTGGATAATCGACAAGGCAGCTAGAAAAGCAGCATATGATGAACTAAGGTGTGGCAAAACATGATAAGGAAAAGTAGGTAGGGTGTAACATGATGAAACATAGGAGGCTGGCTTGCAAAGTGAATCATGAACAGCAGTTGGCAAAACTTGTGTGCTGTTAACATTGGTAACAAAGTCCTGCAACCAGGGTGGTTTAGATTTTGTCCTGGTACTCTGTCTGAGAATAGGAGTAGGGGATGGAAGAGGTGAAGAGTGTGAGGGTTCTGTGGTCTATGTTTCAGGAAAGGGAACTGGAATCAAAGGAACCAAATCAGAAGAATTGTTTGAGGAATTGTTTGGGGAATGTGTAACTTTAGGAGGAGTATGAATTTTATGAAGAGGATGTAAAAGAGTATCTGTGCTGATATCATCTGAGTCAAAATCTTGAGTGAAGGGTAATGGAAGTTGAAAATCATCAGTTACTTTATCCTGAAAAGGAAAAATAGACTCAAAAAACCTTACATCCCGAGATACCTGAATTTGCTTGGTGGAAAGATTGAAGACTTTAAACCCTTTTTGACCAGGATTGACACCAAGAAAAATACATTTAAAACCTCTTTCCTCAAATTTATCCTTATGGGGCTTAGTATTTGCCATGTAGCATAACGATCCAAAAGTTTTAATCAAGGAATAATCGGGTTTCTTTCCATATAGCTTCTCAAAAGGAGTAAGCCATTTTAAGATTTTAGTGGGGAGTCTGTTGATTATGAAAGTAGCCATTAATATGGAAAAGGGCCAGAACTTTTTTGGTAGATAAGCTTGGAACATAAGGGACCTAGCAAGTTGGAGAAGATGCTTATGTTTGCGTTCTACAACTCCATTTTGTTGAGGAGTATAGACGCAAGTTCTATGATGAACAATCCCAGAATTTCGAAGTAAGGTTTGACCTTCAACACTAAGGAATTCAGTGCCATTGTCACTTCTCAGGCATTTTACTCTCTTATCAAACTGATTTTCCACCATTTTAAAAAAACAATAAAGTGTTTTAGTGACTTGTGTTTTGTGTAGGAGTAGGAAAGTCCAGGTTGCTCTACTAAAATCATCCACCACGGTTAAGATATATGGTGTTCCTGTCAACGAGAATTGTCTATAAGGTCCCCAAAGATCTACATGAATCATTTCAAAAATAGCTTCAGTATGAATAGAGCTAACTGGAAAAGGTGTTCTTTGTTGTTTAGCCTTATGACAGATTTCGCAATGTTGTAAAAATTCAGATTCCATGGGGAAGTGTTTCAGAAAATTCAAGTATTGCTGGGAATGAAAGGATGTATGTCCAAGTCTATTGTGCCATTGAAGAAATGAATCAGTAGAGGGTGAAACAAAAAATTTATTGATATCATAAGTCTGGTTACACAATAAAAGGGACTTAGAAGTTTCAGATTCAACTATAGACTGACCAGTGTTTCTTCTATTGCTAAAAAGGAAACTAGACTAATCTAACAGATAAAGATTTCCTACAAGCTTGCCAACTGCTAGAACTCCTTCACTCTGCAGGTCCTGCAACAAGCAGAAAGAAGGGTAAAATGTCAGTTTTAAATGTGCATTTTGAGTAAGTTTAGGCACTGATAGAAGATTGAATTTGAAACTAGGGATATATAGTGAGTCTGTGAGATATAATTGTGAGTGCAATTTCACATTTCCAATTTCGTTTACAGGTTTGGTAGTTCCATCAGGTAGGCAAACATTTATAGGTTGTGTTGTGAGTTTTATTTCTGTCATCAATGTTTTGTCTGCACATATGTGATTACTAGCTCCCGTATCAATTATCCAAGTACCAAATTTCAAACAATCAAGTCTAGTCAGAAGAGAATGACAGAAACCTGCATACTCTTTAATATGAGTAAAATTCACCTTATTCTCTATATCCATCAGCATTTTCCCTCTCAATGCTCTCTGAACTTCAAGTTTTACTATGTCTGCAATATTGGTTGACATGATAGTATCATTCTTCACTTGATCTTCAATAAAATCCAATGGTATTTCTGCCATATTTGCTAAGAATTTTCCATCAGTAAAATTTCTAGATCTCTGTTCCTTCAGATCTCTATACTAGTCTGGGTAACCATTTAGCTTAAAACATGTATCCTTTGTATGACCATTCATATTACAATGATCACAGTGTGAGTTTTCCCTTTCAATAACACCAAACCTTCTTGCATTTCCTCTTGTTGAACTGTAATTGCCCCTACCTAAACGTCCTCTGCCAAATCCTCTATAGTATCCAGTTCTGTTTCCACTATCTCTCTTATACTCAGTAGTTCTGATAAGCATGGCTGAATTGTCATTCATCTCAGGAAAAATTACGTGCATCTCTTTGTTTTTCAACTCTAAGCACCATAGAATAGGCCTTGTTGACTGTAGGCAATGGATCCATTACAAGAACTTGATTTCTGATGTGATCAAAAGTATCGTTTAACCCCATCAAAAATTGCATTAATCGATTAAAGGCTGTCAGATCTGATACCTCCTTTGACGTTGAACAAGTGCAGAATGGAATATGCATTAAACACGCTAGTTCATCCCACAGTTTCTTCAATTTAGTGTAGTATTTCTCAACTGTCAATACCCCCTGTGAAATGCTTCCTATTTCCCTCTGCAATTGGTATAATAGGGGCCCATTGCATTCCCCATATCTCTCCTTGAGCTCTTCCCAGATATCCTTAGCTGTCATGGTGTAAATAAAAGCCTCTACGATCTCCTTCGAAATTGAATTTAGTAGCCACGATCTAACCATACAGTCAACTCGTACCCATTGTTCAAATCTGGCTGAATTTTCAACTGGTTTTTCACAATTTCCATTAATAAAACCCAATTTCAATTTAGCTCCCAAGGCTATCTTAATTGATCTACTCCAACTGAGATAATTTTGTCCTGTTAGGTGTGAAGTAACAAGCTGCATTCCTGGATGGTCTGAGCTTTGTAAGTCTAATGGATCACCATTAAAGTATGTCTTCTCCGCCATTTGCTTCTCTGTAGCTTCATCGTCTTCCGATTCCATCTGAGGTAAATCTTCGAGTGCTGCCATTTTACATCAGCAACACTTTATTCTTCAGAGCTTTGAACCATGCTCTGATACTATGAACAAAAGTAAAATAAAACAATATTCAATGAATTAATCGTTCAAATTCAAAAATATACGGGTGTGATTTCCATCATATATATAGATGGAGAAGCTGTTACAACCAATTAAAAGGAAACAAACAAGCCATAACAAAATAACAGAAAAGGTAAAGTAAACGTGAGATAAAAGCGTGCAAGAGTGATCACGTTTTTATCTCCTTTATTCTCTAAAGCTGGGTTCTAAAACTGGGCCGTAACTATGGACTGGGCTTCAGTAAAAGGCTGCTACAACCCCGCTCCAGTAAAGCTTCAACACCATGCTGAACTGAAGCCTGATATTCCTTCAGATGCTCAACGAATAACGGAGTTGAACGACACAGCAGCAGCTGTAAGTTCCAGGTTGAGGTATACGTAGAGAATTCTCAGCCAGAATATGTCTAGCGGTTCCTATCCACAACCTACATTATCAACAAAATCAAAACCCACAAAATCGCACGCCACACACTCTCCTACGAAATTCTCCACACATAAAAAAAAATAATAATAATAATTTGTAGGTATAAAAAAAATTCCGGCACTGACTGAAGATTTGAGAACCAGAGATGGGGCAGAAAGAAGAGAGGAAGGACGGCGGCGTTGTGGTGGTGAAACCGAAGCCAAGTAAAGGCATTGCTTCCAAGGCCGTGGACTGGTTGGAATGGGTTTTTGTGAAGCTAATGCATGATTCCAAAAAGCCCCTTCATTATCTTTCTGGTAATTTTGCTCCAGTTGATGAAACTCCTCCTCTTCAGGATCTTCCTGTTAAAGGGCACCTCCCTGTAAGTCTATATTGTGATTTCAATGTATTTGTGCTAATGACTTATTAATAGACATGCATTATAGTTTAGTAAAATCTAAGAATTTGTAAGCTCAATATTTGATATGCATAAGCAACAGATTAGGGAATAGGTGTATGGATAGTTGTAGTAAAATTATAAGAAAATTAGCTGTGGCTGTGGGACAATTAGACGGTAAATTGACAACGAATGGTAGGTGTAGACTAAGTAAAGAAAATTATAAGATGTGTTGATTGTATACCTAACCAGGCCTAATGAAACTATCCAATTTCCTTAATTATAGTGAAAAAATGATTCATTTAGTCAATTCCAAGTTTACAGGGAATAGCTTGTCGTTGTTAGATGTTTAACATCTGTGAGCAAGTGTTCATGAGTGTGTTTTGTGTTTGTAGCGGAAGAAGATCCACTTTAATTTGCTTTCAATTGATTATGTTATCATCCTATTTCCAGTGCTTAAGCTAGACTGCTTTGTCTGCACACTGATTTTGTGAAACTTTTACCCACCGCAGGAGTGTTTGAATGGTGAGTTTGCGAGGGTTGGTCCCAACCCAAAATTTTCTCCAGTTGCTGGATATCATTGGTAAGTCCTTTTTCTTTCTCAAATTAATTTCTGTAGAGTATTACATGGTATTTTCTTGTTCCTTCATTTTGAGAAGTTGAAGACATTGTCATGCCTAAAACATATTACACATCTCAAAATTTCTTCTCATGCTTTTTTTTTTCTTTTTTTAAACTTTTACCCTATAGCTTAATCTGATTCCTATTTCTTATTTTGTGGTGGGATTTATTAGTTCTTGTCATTTGGCAGCAACTTTGTCTAACCTCATATTTGTTTGTTCTCGCAGGTTTGATGGAGATGGGTGCGTATTTTTTGTTCCTCATTCATTTCTTTGGATTCTAATTTTTCATTTTACCCTTCACGGGGCAACGTTTACAACTCCTTCAACCATCAAACTTGTTGAAACTTTGACGTGAGCTATTGTTGTTTAGGCATTAGTGATTGTACTTGAGAGACATATCTCTTCTTGGCAGGAATAATAATTCTACTACAAAAATCCCACCATTTTAGTGATGGCAGATTGTTTTCCCAACTTATCTGATTTATTTTCTACGACTCTGCAATAGGGTAGCCTTGTCCGTGATATCATTGGATCTAGTATAGTTACACGTTAATTTTTAGGCCATTAACAAATGATGGCTTTGTCTTATGATGAGGACCCATGAAGGCCTTGATTCAGTGATAATAACTTTTTATTCTGGATCCAAACTGTGTTCTTCTAGAGATTAGAATCAATAATGTCATCTTTTCAGTCAAGCATTAATATGAACCTGTTTCTGATTTGGAATATCGAAAACACTGAAACCTTTTGGCTTAGGTCTTCTGGTTTCCTTAGTATTCTTAATATCAGGAATTTATAATCCTCCAAATTCACAAATTTTTCGAGCCCAATATCAGGTTGGATGAAATTGAACTTCAAATCTTTCTTAAATATTCATTTTGTCTATCAGTGAAAAGCCTGTTAAAGATATGTTCTTGAACATTTGTCATCTGTTAGATGAAGTTATACCACATTTTTTCTTCTTGTCTTAAATATGAGATATTACATATCTTTTATCTGCTTTTGGAATTGGTTTTGTTGAATCAGCATCTTATTCTGTGATAAGTTGGCAGTCTGTTTTTAATTCTGCTTATTTTATTTCTTTCAGTAAAGTATTTATATGCTGATATTTTCTGTTATGCCTTTTTGGTATTTTGATTTATTTCCAATTTGCAAGAGTTTGAACTATTCCATCATGTTGATATATAATGGAGTTAAGAAACCGTGGTTTTGCTTACTTTACAGAATGATTCATGGTATTCGCATAAAAGATGGAAAAGCAACATATGTTTCTCGCTATGTGAGGACATCACGCATTAAACAAGAAGAGTATTATGATGGGGCTAAGTTTATGAAGGTATGGATTGGAAATAGCGTATCATCATAGATTTCGTTTTTTATGCTCTCTCCCTCCAGCAACATTTTCCAAATGGTGATTATAAAAGTTTCTTAAGTTGAATGTCACACTTTTCTGCTTTTGTGGAGTTTAACCTTTTTAATGGAATTTTATGGTTGACATATATAATCACTGAAGCTCCTTTGATTGGAACAACCCTATTTACCTCTGCCAAGCGTGTCAGAACTGTAGTATCATGTTTGACTCGAGGTCCTTTTTTCTAATTCTTGTAGATATCTTAAATGAGACTATAAAATAAACTAATGAAATGTATAGGGCATCTGCATATAGAAGTATCTCAATGTTACATTATTCATTACAGGTTCACGAGTTTAAAGATTTGATTTCATGAACGGAACAAAATTTTTAAATGTCACTATACCTTATAAATTCAATCATGCATCAGTTTTACATCTTAAATACAATGACTTGCAGATTGGAGATCTGAGAGGGATGTTTGGATTAGTCACGGTAAACATGCAAATGCTTAGAGAAAAACTCAAAGTATTGGATATGTCTTATGGACATGGTACAGGTGGGTCAGTTACGTATGCTTTCCCACCATAAAGCTAACTGTGCATCTCTGAACCTGCCTTCACCCACTCTCCTCCCCAATTCCCCTCCCCCTGCTGGGGCTCTTTGACTTACAGTCATCGGAAAGGTTCAGAAAAAATATCTAGAGTTTTGTAGATAGTACCTCCTTAGCTAGCACCATATCTGCGAATGTATCTCTTTCTTTTCATTTTTAGATCATAATCATGGCAATACCTTTTTGGTTTCTACATATTTGTTTATCAACTGCTGATGTGAAGATTGTTGCAATTTTTTCCCAGCTAATACTGCTCTAGTATATCACCATGGAAAGCTTTTGGCACTCCATGAGGGAGATAAACCATGTAAGCTAGCTTTCTTAGTTTATCTTTATATTAAAAACTGCATGCTTTCTATAAATTAAAACTTCATTTTGATCCAATCCCTTTCAGTGTGTTTGGCTTAGTAACTCAAACTTACAAGTAAGCTAAACATGTGGATAACATAAAAATATACCTTTTTTTTTTTTTCCTTATTTTAGTACATAAAAGTGTCATTTTTTGACTGTAAGGTTCAATAAGATACAGACTTATCATAATAAGTACCTTCATTCAGACTTCAACCAAAAATAAATTATATAGTCTAAAATATACTTATTTAGTTGTTAATAACTTAGAAGTAGATTTTTTAAGCTTAGACAAACATGCTCTTTAAGTGCCTTCTTTCATTTTTACATCTCATCTCAAACCTGGAATGTTAATTTACTTTGTGCATGGTGCTTGAACTCTTGCCAGAGACAATCGAACATTGTCATGTACTTGCATTTTGGAAACGAAGAGGGCCCAAGAATAAGTTTAAATCCATTGCTGGCTTAAATATTTTCAATTTATTGCACAGATGCAATAAAAGTTCTAGAAGATGGAGATCTGCAAACCATTGGCATGCTGGACTACGACAAAAGATTGACACATACATTTACTGCTCATCCTAAGGTTGACCCATTCAACGGTATGAGAAATGTTTATACGAATTTGACAAAAAATATAATTTAGATATTCAGTTAATTATAGATGTCCCTTTCTTTGTTCATTAAATGGCATCTTAGCTTACGAAAACTTCTTAATCAGGGGAAATGTTTACCTTTGGCTATTCACAAACGCCACCATATCTCACATACAGAGTCATATCAAAGGATGGGCTAATGCATGATCCAGTACCAATAACAATATCTGGCCCCGTTATGATGCATGATTTTGCCATTACTGAAAATTATGCAATTTTTATGGATCTCCCTTTATATTTCAGGCCAAAGGTAATGTGATTTCGCAAGAATATCGATTTGTGCTCATAGTATCTGTTCAATTTAATCTAACATAAAACATGCTGTAGGGTCAGTCCACTAATTTTCAATTTCATATTTGTTTGTTATCACATGGTTTTTGAGATCAAAAGGCTTGTCCCATTCTCTCTATTCTATTCTCAACTATTTAAGTAAACCATTGATTTTGTATCTATACCAGTCTACCAACAAACTGATCAAAAAGATTTCAACTCTTCATGAAAGGGATATTTGCATATTTGATATTTTCATCACTCAACTTAGTGCTATTGGCTTTGCTTTCTCTATTTATTGTTTAATCTTTATTTTAGTTCTCTAAACTACCAGTAAATAGTGATTTGCTTTCCTTTTATGGCAATATTTCTTTAACTAAGAGAATAATATTAGTTCTTACTTATAGTAAGGGATGCTGTAAGGTTTGAGATATCTGTACCATTAATTAATTCAAATACTAGTGAAACTTCTACTACTTTGATACTAATATGCTTCAGATAACTATGAACTTGAGATTGATTTCTTGATTACTGAATTTTATCTTCTCATCTCCAGTGACTTCCTTAAATGAATTATACTTTTCTAAAATCTGTATTAACAAAAATCGTAAAATATTCTTTAAAGCTAAATGATAATGTAACAAATTGTGATTTGTAGTACAAATAAGCAAATCATGAAAACTGAAACTTGAATTCAATGGCATCTATTGTATTGCTTCTGTATTCTATTCAAAGTTGATTGGTAGATCTACAAGGCATTTACAAATATAAGAATAAAAAACATAAATAGAATGAAAAGACTAAACTTTCCTCACTACTAAATGAAAGGTAGAATACATATAATACACATATATACTTAACAGAATTCACTCATAAAATCTCAGTTATTCACAATGTCATATTTTCAGGAAATGGTGAAGGAAAAGATGTTAATATATTCTTTTGATGCCACAAAAAAAGCTCGT
This sequence comes from Fraxinus platypoda, assembly GCA_903798405.1. NCBI lineage: Eukaryota > Viridiplantae > Streptophyta > Magnoliopsida > Lamiales > Oleaceae > Fraxinus > Fraxinus platypoda. Next base: position 12,319 of record CAIGRT010132562.1, read on the forward strand.
TTTGGTATCCTTCCACGATATGCAAAGAATGAGCTACTAATCACATGGTTTGAGCTTCCAAATTGCTTCATATTCCACAACGGTGAGCAACTGACTCATAAATGCCTAGTTGCTTCCAACTCTACATGTGCTTGATGATAATGTTTCTTATACATCCGGAAGAAGGCTGCTAATTCTCTCCCCACCATCTCACCAAAAATAAAATTAAATAAAACGAAATGGAAATGTGTGTCAGATAGAGGGATACAACTTTTATCTCACATAGCTCTGGACGACATCAAGTTTTATTTATGATCATTCTTTATATTGAAAAACTTTCATGTTCGTCAAGTTAGTCGTATCAACAGAATCTTGTGTTGTTTTGACATTTACAGTTCTGAAAGATGTTCATCTTTACTTTGCATTGTTTATCAGCAAATGCTTGGGAAGAAGGAGATGAAGTTGTCCTCATTAGTTGTCGTCTTGAAAATCCAGATCTTGATATGGTTAATAACAGCGTAAAAGAAAGGCTCGAGAATCTCACCAATGAACTGTATGAAATTTAAAGATTCTCTCTCTCTCTCTCTCTCTCTCTCTCCTCTGAAAGATGTATCTGATTTTAGTTGTATTTGTCAGGTACGAGATGAGGTTCAACCTGAAAACTGGACTGGCTTCGCAGAAAAAATTATCTGCTCCAGCTGTAGATTTTCCAAGGGTGAATGAAAGCTACACTGGCAGGTAAATCTAAACAACATTGTCAATGATTTGGCTGAATCGGACGAGTTTGCATTACATGAAACATAATGACGATCAGCAATTTTTGGATCTAGTTGGCGCTATTTTTGTTTAATTGCATTTATTCTTTGAATTTTTAACTATGAGCACTTGTCAACTTTATTTCTTTTTCGGAGTCTTTGTCCATCTTTATTTTTTGTATTTTTCTTATGGCTGTTAAATAGTTCACACAGTTTTATCAGCATAATCATAAATGTTTCTTGAATTCAGGAAACAACAGTATGTATATGGAACAATACTAGATAGTATTGCTAGGGTAAGTGGGATTATCAAATTTGATTTACACAAGGAACCGGAGATTGGAAAATCGAAGCTTGAAGTAGGGGGAAATGTTAAAGGTATCTTTGATTTGGGACCTGGAAGATTTGGTTCAGAAGCCATCTTTGTTCCCAGGCAGCCTGGTACTACTTCTGAAGAGGATGATGGCTACTTGATTTTCTTTGCACATGATGAGACCACCGGGTATTTTTCCACCTCTAATTAATTATGCAATGTTTCCGTAAGCATGTTTGTCAGTGTTCAAATGTATGTCAAACTTACTTTTAAGTTACTTTCTAGAAAAGCAACTTTTAAGCACAACCAAAAGTGAAATTGTTGTTTCCTGCTTTGGATATTTTACATTTTTCTCACTTTTAGGTCAAAAAGGTTGCTCTTTTGAAACCAACTCTTTGACGAGTTCTAATTTTTCTCAATTATGATCAATAAAAGAAATTATTTATTTTGAAATTTAATTAATTACTTACAATACTTCTTAAGCTTAGCCAAACATGCTAAATATTTTAGACTAATTTCTTTTAGATGATTTTTTGGCAATAATTTTGTTTTTCTTTTTTATATTTCTGTCCAGTGAGGTTTGTAGTATCTTAATTTTGGCTTTAATTGCAAATCCTAATGCATATATCTCTAACTATATTCGTACACAATGCTATTCAGAAAGTCGGTTGTTCAAGTAGTTGATGCAAAAACGATGTCACCTGATCCCGTTGCTGTTGTTGAACTGCCTAAGAGAGTTCCATATGGATTTCACGCCTTCTTCATGACAGAGGTTACTTTATCATTTTTATCTCTATTCAATTTAAAATATCAAAATATAAGTTCTATATGCTTAACAAGGCAAAGATTTCACGCAAGAAATTTATAGTAAACGAGATATGAAGAAACAGTCCTGTTTGTTTTCTCTTAGATTAAGAAGATAAAGTAATTCGTGTAATCAATGTATATGAGTATTACAGTTCATGCATAGGGAAAGGAAGACAGTATGCCCTGTGTGTATGTGTCAAATTTAAGGTTTGAATAGTATTTCATATAAATTTTCAAGAATTTCCAGGTCATTTATTTTGCATAATCGGATTTCCGTTTACAAAAATTGTTGTCTCTATACATGCTCTTAGAGTATGCTTGGCTAAGCTTAAAATGAAGTAAAAGTTATTTTTTAAAATTCTTTTAAGCGCCACAAGAAGATTTGGCCATTTTTCAGTACGTCTTAACAATAACTTGATTAACGTGTTCTTCCTCATCTTCCTGAGTTTGACCCACTCAAAATATTCGTATATTCCCGACCCCGTTTTCATTTTCTATTACGAGTTCTATTTGGTGCTCATTATCTAACTTGATGATGCTTTGAGCAGGAACAATTTCAAGAACAATCAAAGCATTGACAAGTACAAGGTGGTTATAAGTGATATAAATAGATGAATAAAGGGTGCGAATTCTTTTACAATCATGGTTGTACGCTCTTCTTGTGCAGTTGTACACCCTCTCCCTAGAAAAATAAAAATAAAAATAAAAATCTATAGTGTATACCTTCTAATAGCATTTTATATTTTCTAGTAAACCATAACGATTCATATTTTAATTTTCCTTCTTTGTTTTCTATTACTTGAGATTCATTTGAACTTATTTTTATTTCACTGAGAGAGAATTTTGTTGCCTCTTTTTATGCAAATGAATCATATTTCATTAGTATTTTCCTGAAAACTTGAAAGAAAATCATATGTAGATTGTCATTTCTGCATTCAATTTGTACTCTTAGGGCTGGGAACCTATTTTCCTCCATATTTGGTACGATAAACTGGACATATTGTATGAGAAGACGCGCCTAGTGTTAACTTTTTTTATTTTTAATGATGTTGTCCATTAGTGACGAGTAGATTCTGACTGGAATGTGATGAATGTTGTTGATAATCAAGATGGTGCTTTTATCTTGCAGTATGAAAAAGCTCGACTTCCTAGATAGGAAAAAATACATTTGGTACGTATGACTGGATATGATGATAGAGGATCACTCACATGTCTCTTGAATTGCACTCGATTTTATGATATCTTTATTTTCATTGTGTGATAAGATCCAAATTAACTACTATATAAAAAAAATTAAATGAAATTAATTGTTTCAAGTTCCCATGTAAGGTTCATCTTTAAAGGATTAATGGTAGAAAATCCCTTAAAAACGTTTCCATTTACGATACTAGTGTACGCACGTGCGATGCACGTGCTGTAGTTTAGTTGGGTATTTAATAGCGTGTTCACAAAGACTCTTACGCGGGGGACATTCTTTGGTGAGATGGGATAACATGGTCTCCTTAATCATCTCCAAGAGAGATTACCTCTGAAAAGAAACAATTGATAAATAATGAATTTCACCCATACTAATGTTTCCATAAAGCAATAATCTTTATAAAAAAAAAAGCCAAACAGCTTTAAACAAAATTATAAGAATAAGGATGTTGGACTACATAATGCACAGGTTATCATATAAACTTAGATGAGAAAAATGGTGTCAGGTCTATCTAAATAACAAATGGATATTACTATTCTAAAACACAACAAACGGACATTATTGTGGCCACCAGCACCAGAATCCCCAGCCAAGTAACTTTATATCAGAAGTTCATACCAATAGAATGAACATCTTCAGTCTCTAGACTTACCCTTAAAATAAATATCGTTTCTCTATACAACAAATTAAAACTTATTCCTCTACCCTATCATTTCTTGATTGGGCTTGTATCCTTGTACCACATGCACTTGGCCATGAAAAAACCTAATAACATCATT
>CAIGRT010132570.1:0-10652 GCA_903798405.1 Fraxinus platypoda
CATGTCAAGAATATTTACAACAAATTAGTGTAGGACCACAAGCACTAAAAACTGATTCAATAGCAAGGCAGGTCAGCTGATGAAATCGACAGCTGGCTTCTTCAGTTGATGATGCTGGAGCTGACTAGGATGAATTTAGTTAATTCAGTTAACAATGAAAAAGGTGTTATGCATATTTCAAGAAAAAAAGTGTCTTTTCACTTTTCTGATGAGCATTTTACAACTTTTTGCACTTCGAAATCTCATGACGAGACTTATCATAGTTGCACCAGATTGAGGCTACCATTTGAGATTATGCGCGATGTGAGTACCCAAGTGCCGGGAGCAGAATTGATACAGGGCCAAAACAAAATTCTTCATATGATTTATTATGCCAGCAAAACTATGCTTAAATCACATTATATCACTACGAAGAATAAATTGTTAACAGTAGTCTTTACATTTGATAAATTTTGATTGTGTCTCATTGGACAAGTACGTGCTTGTGAAGAATGATGCCATACTCAAACTAATTCAATGGATGATCTTGCTACAAGAGTTTGATTTGGAGATTTGTGATAAAAAAAAATATAACACAACGAGGTCATCTCCGATGATAAATTGATGCAATTGGCCAAAGCACCATTATTTACAAATTATGTCAATTATGTGGCTAGCAATATCAAACCTATAGATTTCTCAAATCATTATAGGAATAAGTTCTACTATGATGTTAACCACTACTACAAGAAGGAACGATCTTGAATAGGCAAGGGCCATACCGAATTATCAAGAGATATGTACTAAAAGAGGATATGAGACCGATACTCGAGTTGTACCTTTTTCAACTTATGGTGACCATTTGGGGAATAATAAAACAACTACAAAGGTGTAGCAATTGGGCTTCTGTTGGCCAACTATGTTCAAGGATCCTTATAACCTTGTGAAAGGAGTATGACAGATGTTGCCGCATTGGAAACATCTCGAGAATGAAGGTCCAATCGGGGCAGTGACTACATGGGTCCATTTACTCGTAGTGAACTATGTATCTAAGTGGATTGAGGCAGTTGCTTTGCTTACCAATGATGCGCAAGTTGTTGTCAGTTTCTGAAAAGAACATTTTCACTAGGTTCGGTACAAATGTGGCTATAATTAACGATGGTGCAAAGTACTTCTGCATTGCATGCATCTGGCTCTTCTAGATAGAAATGGGGTCACACACTGCCTAGCCACAGCCTATAACCCACTGAATAGTGGCCAAGGTGAAAATTCTTGCTGGGATCTGAAAAGAATTCTTGAGACTGCAGTACCTTGCACTAAGATTGGTTCAAGAAATTGAACGATGTACTTGTGGCATACCTCATGGCCTTTAAAATAACTATTGGCATGTCTCTGCACTACTTGGAATTTAAAAAGGCATGTCAATTATTGGTGGAGTTGGAGCATAAGGCATATTGTGCAATTAAATCATTGAATTTTGACTTGAAAGCAGATGGTGAAAAATTCGATGAGATGGATGAGTTCAGACTGAATGCTTATGAGAATCCCCAGATTTTTAAGGGTTGCAGAAAGACTTGGCAAGATGAAAATATTTAGAGTAGAGAAATTATGAAGGATTAGCAAGCTCTTCTGTATAATTCCCGACTAAGGCTTTTTTTTTCTGGAAAGCTGCATTCTAGATGGTCTGGTATGTTCACTGTTGTTCAAGTAAAAGTTAGGGTAAATTAGATTGGTAATTAATAACTCAGTTTTATGGGATCGATACGGTATTATTTGATGTGATATCATAGGTTTGTGATTTTCATGAACGGATCCCTCATGACGTGTTGTTACCAGGGACGGATCCAGTCCCTAGCCCGTTAATTTTTTTTAGTGTAAAAGATATATATTTTTCTTGTAATTTTTTTTGTGTGTAAATTTATTTTTTTCTACATATTAGCTCGTCTCGTAGTCCGGTCTTGAATCCGTCTCTGGTCGTTACCAATAAGTCATTATAAAAGAGGAGAGAATGTGTTACTTCTAGCAACTCCACAAGTTCACGATATATGGTAAAATTTATGTCAAAATGAATTCCTGGAAAGCCAACATAGGTTGCTCCATGATTTTCGACAAATTTATTTGACATGAGTTTATGTGAATTCCTTAGAACTTGTTCATTGTAAGTGCATACAAATGCCAGATCTCACATGGTGCAAGACTGAAAGCAAAATAATAATTGCACTTCAGTGAACAGGTGAAGTGCAAGTTTGACAAGGAAATTCATGGGGAAAAAAAAAGAGTTAAAATTATATTGACAACATTAGTTATCATAAGTTTCCATTACCAGTAGTTCCAGTCCTTTGCCCAATGAACATCTTCCCAACATATATTTTTCCATGACATTTCTTTTCCTTAGGAAAAGTAATAATATAAGAAAATGAGCTAATTAACTAGGATAAACATCTCGACGAGTTTTAGTTCAAGATGTGAATCCCAGGATGTAATACATTTTTGGTAAACAGCTAGCTAGGATCAACTATGTAAAAATTGGATTTAGCAACCTCTTAGTTTCTCACTTCAAATATTGTTCATGTCCAGAGGGGTTCCGAATCCATGCTGAGAAAGTTTTCATCGAAAAGGAATCGTGAATTCTCGTCTTGTTGGTCTTGGGGGGAGTTTTCTTGATTCTGTAACATTTCTTGGCAGACGAATTCCACCAAATTGGCATTTTGGTATTGCATGTTTAAAATTTCAGCCTGTGATTTTGCCAGTTCTGCTTGCAGCTCACTGATTTGCTTCTGAAGTTGGCAAATTGCGCCGGCACAACCGTAAACCGGATCCCTAAGCCTGGCGTTGGCTTCATAAACCATACTATTCACAGCATCTGCTCTTTGAGCTTCAGGAAGTTCCTGCGCGCAATATATATATGTCATGTACTAATGAACATAAATAGAAGAATTTCCCCTACTAAATATTTTCGTCCTGTTTGGTCCCATCTTAAAAAACTCATTTTTTCTCAAACTAATTTCTCAAGCAAAGTTGTAGTGTACTATGTTGACGACTTTTTATTTGCTAAAAAAGAGTGACATGTCTAAATTAATTTTTAACAATTTAGCGAGAAACTGTCATAAAAATAGTCAAATGGGAACAACAAATCTCAATTGAGGTACTGATTGAAGATAGCTGAATTTAGGTTATTATAAATTAGCTGCCTATTTCCATTGACAATTGAATCTATCAGTGGAAGCTACTACAAGTGTGATCAAGCACCACTTTAAGTAAGCAAAGGTGGCAAAATTCTAGTCAAAAGAAGAAGAACTATAGTGAATTATCTACTACCACCTCTATTATAAGAGATATAGAAAAACTTATTAGTGGATTAGAAAGAGAGACATTGGCTTTTGGGTTTGGATCGAAATGGAATCTCAGCATCTGCTCTTAATGCAAATCTTGACATTATTTGTACAGACAGACTTTTGGACTTTTTGGATGACAAGATCCAAAGTCCAGTGGAAAACCACTTAGATTTTCCGCTAAGGTCAAAGCAATCACTAAGTGAAAAAAAAAAAGAAAAAGAAATGATCGAGCACTTCCATTCCAACTCGAAAGCCAAGAGGAGTTGAATTCTTTGGTTGATAGTGTAGTGGTCTAGTCATCTTCAGATGCACTATTGTATCCTCAATACTCTTTTATTACTTTTTATTCAAAGGACGTGATTATTGGCAAGAACTTATTGAGCCCATGTTTCGTAGGGATAAACAATTTTTTAGTAGATTTTAATAAAAGTTGATAAAATGTGTGGTTGAAAAATTGTGGATCCCATAAAATGTGTGGTTAAAATTAATTGTTGATTTTAATTTGAAATTTTATTCCAAACCAAACGGGCTCGTTTTGACTCCTAATAAATAAATACCACTTAAAAATACCTGCAACAACTTGATTATGTTGCTGGCGCCGAAAACTCTGTGAGCAATGGTGAATTTGAGCGGCTCCGACGGCGGAAAATAAGGCGCCAACACACATTTATCGACACATCTCCGGCGGAGGATTTTGCATGCAGCACAAGGACTAACTAAAACAGCTCGTGGCGGAAAAGATGGAAAAGATCCAGCCGGTGACGATATAAGAGAGAGTAAGGAGGGAGGAGTTGCTGCTGCCACTGCAGCGGTGGCGCCGGTGGTGGTGATGCTGGGATTTTCCCTGCATTCCATGTTGATACGCCTTGTGTGCGTGTTTGTTCTGGTTGTACTCTCTACTAGATGGGGTAGAAAGGAGGAATTTATAGGGAAATGGAAAAACAGTCAAGGGGGTTACAGCTAGTAAATTGTGAGTCAGCTCATGACGTCAACGTTGCGTCATAAATGAGTGGGTGGACGTTATATTTTCAAATAATTTTAAGCAATGACCAATGTTGAAATTAAACACTCTTTTGTAAATCAGATTGCACAGGACAAAGTTTAATTTAGGGGCCTTTTTGTGATGGTTCAACTTTTTATTTATGTTTTCTTTAATGATAGCTTTCTAAAAAGTGATTTTTTAATGTACTTTTAACAAGTTAGAAATGGTTCGAAAAATAGTTCAAATGGTGAATAATGCACTTAATCTCAAACTATCCACAATTGTAATAATAGAAACCCGCATTGCTTTCATAGTGCACCACTAATATCCACAATCACTGTCTTTTCCTCAATATAATTTTCTTGAACATCTTCGTTGACCTCAATGATAAAATGGGCTTGCCATCATAATTCTAGCCTAAATCAATATCCCAAAATGATTGAAGGAAGCCAAAATTTTATCGTCACATTCGTAGTCCTCTATTATGCCTTTGAGATCGTTAGACCATCATGATAGAAAATCATTGTTTTGCTGCTTCAACATCTACATTTGTCAATGCAGTTCTTCAATCTCTATCATTTGTTCTAACGCCATTACTTGAAGATACAATTTTGTTAACTTATCACGTCGCATTAGGTTTCATGGACACCAAATTATTTTTGTCAGGAACGTGTCTCTGCACTTGTACATAATTGATAAAACGGAATAAATGTGAAACATGATTAACACCCCCAAACACTCATTGATTGAATTGAATACCAAGTATATGGCCATCAAATATAAATTGATTTATTAAGAATATAGAGTAAAAATGGAAGTATTGAAAAGCTCTCAAATTTTCATTAATAATTAACCAAGTTGAAATGAACAGTAATTCTAGCTTTTAAAAGACATTAGTAAGCAACATCTTACTATCCCTGAAAAAAAATGTCGTCTATGTATGATAGTGGATCTAATGTCACATTATCCAATGAAATTGTAATGCATTTTATTCTTTGAATAATATAGTAGCGATTTCACTATTACTTAGTTTGTTATTCATCATCGCTGTTGATGAATAACACTATTCATAATTTATATGGAGTAAGTTGAGTGCACCGCAACTATATCCAAATTTCTCTATTCTTTATATATATCTTTATCTGGTGTCTTCCATGAAATTTTACTTTTAACGACTTTAGTTTCTGTCGTAAAAAGTTATGATTGGTTTCTCAGGTTGATATTTGATAAAGAATTGATTAATGTATTTTCCATGAAACAAAATTAATAAATAAAAAAAAATATTAAGTTTCAAAAACAGCTCTAGAAGTGTCGTGGTCAAAATAATTGAATTTTTGTTGTAGATCTCCTACTTTTTGACAAAACAGAAAAAAGACAAAATTCAAGCAGGTAATAGTGAATTAGATAATATAATATTAATAAAGCTTTAATGTCTTAAAAGACTTAAAACAAATATCGACTCTTGCATATTATAGTCCTGTTTGGTGGGGATTAAAATCAATTTTTTGATAAAATTTGATGAAATATGTAATTAAAATTAATTATTGACTTTAATTTAGATTAAAATTTGAATTTTAATCGATACCAAACATATGAATAGTACGGTCTTCGACTCATTTCAAGCTAATTAATTTGTGTCAATAAGTTATTGGCCAGTTGAAAAGGCGGACCAGTTATTTTCAATGCACAAAAGTGTGATTTATATTGTTTCCTACTACAACCGACTTTGATATTATTATAAGGTTTTGTTCAAGAATCTAATCAATGTTTTTTTGTTTTTTTTACTTTGTTCTTAACCTTAGTATATTTATCTTCATTGAATTATACATTAGTTTAGGTCTCAATCACTATAATTTTTTTATGCTGTAGTTAGGAGAAAACTAAAAGAGCCGTGCTACAGTGCCCGCGTGGATGATCGAGGGGATGACCGCACACACACACATGAGAGTCGGGATTATTTTATTCACGTGGGACCCTCGTCTCGACAGTGAGTGTGCGATCATCCCCACGGTCACCGGTGCGGGTCGTTTAGCATTTTTCAAACTAAAATAGGAAAACATTTTCCTATCATAAGGTATTTATTATTAAATATTTGTTATGAGATTCAACTCTCATGCCTTAATAGAGGACTACAACATTATCACAGTTCACACTTCAAAATTTAATGCTTCTCTACAGTTCATTTTAGATTGTAACAGTAAAAATAAATGAGTTCATTTTGTGATTTGTTAAATAAGAAAAAAGCATTTTTGCAAAAAATTAAATTATTTCATTTTGACCCTCATAAAGGATTCGTTAGAAAAGCTCGCATTTTTCAATAAAGGTGTTTACATGAAGACTTCATATGTTGATAAGGTTGACTTTAAACTCATATTTTAAGATTATCTTATTCATTTAGAATATGCAACAATAAAATGACTAAATTTTACTATCAAATTTTTTTAAGTGAAATGTGTATAAAGATTGATTTTATGAAATGTAAAAATGTTTTATCTTAATTGTTAGAATCCGAACAAGAATTATGTATCACTTGTTAGGAATAGAAGAAACGAGATTATATGAGACAATATGAAGTAACAATCACAACACTCGAGAAATTTGACAGAAGAATGAAGAATTCATTATAAGGGAAAAATAATTACAAAAATTGCAAAATATATTATATTTAGAGAGACTTTGATGCTATAAAAAGGTTATTTACTTTATATTCAATCTAATGAAAATAAGTTGCAAAATTGAAGGAGGTATACAACCACTAAATGTGAATTATTAATGGATTAATGTCGTTTGTTTCTTTTCTAGATAGACTTGAAAATTTGTCCAAGTATAGTTGGAATGAAGATTGGTAGAATTATTAAGTGAATAATATCGTATACGTATAAGTAATAAAATGATGGATAAATCATCGATCCCAACATGACTAATTATCTACTCTAATTAAAACTCTCTCTAATTTGGACGACATACTATTAATGATTTTGAATTTGATTTTGATTTTGATTTTGGATTAATCTAATTATTAACTAATATATATATATATATACAATTAAAAATTAAGCAAATATTGGGGTTTAATCAAAGGCAAGAAAGGGACCAAGATTCCCAGTTTAGACAATATTTTCCTACTTTAATCCTCATTTACTCGTTATTAACTAATTCTTGTCTTATAGACCTATTGTTGTTTGTCATTAGAGTTAAAAACATGAATTACATCTTGATATAACCACAAATATAGAAAAATAACCATAAAATTGGTCAAATAATAGAAAGACAATCAATTCAATAGAAAATAATCAACAATCACATGATTCAAACTTAATGAACCATTTATCGAATTAAAGAGTCAACAATGTTTCATCATAATCTTTGCCACAAAGCGATTAGCTGGACATGTTTGGATTATACAAATACAAGAATTTGGATGAAATCATAACACGAATGGTTTGATATGAGAGAAGAATACAATCCTCAATGATGAAATCTCTTCGCGATCTTGGAATTTTATTTTCGCTTTCATATGATGATGAAAAACTTTTTGCAATGCTTAATGATCTTCTAATAGTTTTCTCTTTTGGCCTGGTGAGCGGCCAGTTGACCTCTCTAGCGCCCAAGGTGCGGCCATGCTCCTGCTTATTTCGCTCGAGCACTTTCATGGCGGTTGGTGAGCAATTTTATTGCAACTTTTCTCCTTAGTTCATCTTTGACTTCTTCAAGACCTATACTACTAACCCCCGACTCTTTTAAAATTAATTAAGACTCAATAACTATGATTTTGAACACGGGAATGACAAATTATAATTTGGACCTAACACACTTTTTCATAATATTGCTCTTGAAAATCCAAGGTAGCATCAAGCAATGTCTGAGGATTTTGATGCCCTGTTGCCCTGTTAACAAGAGGTACTTAGCAGCTCATACCGCCCATCCAATCCTAAAATGTTGTTGGTTGTATATGGGTTTTTCACATCAAGCGTAAACTTAAATGTTGGTTAAGCTTGCCTTTTTTTCTGAAGGATTTCACCAACATCCCAGTGCAGACTACCATGAGATTTTATGCCATGTTTAATGGCCATTATTTTGCGAAAATAGAGTTTTTGAATTGTGATTTTTTGGAGAATGTGATGTTAAAAAGTAGAAAAACGTTTTGGCTTACGTGCAAAATATTTTATTATGTAAATATGTTATTGAAAATGAGTATTAAAATTCAAGAGTTTTGAAATAATGGTTGTCAAAATAGGGACTTAGTCTGGTTAATAAACCCATGACTGTTCGCTTCATTCTTAGCCTCAGATTTGGCCTATAATGTCTCTCCTTGCCAACTAATGTTAATAATGGTTTCCTTCATGGTACTCTAAGGGTGTGTTTGATAGAGGATATGTTTTATGGTACAAATTTTCCCTAGAAAACTTTTTCCATAAGTCCCTCACACATGTGCCAATTCCATGATTTGGTGGAATTTGTTTTCCCACCTTTTTGGTGGGAAAATGAATTTCATGTTGCTNTTTTTTTTGCAATGGAAACAAATTTCATAATCAATTGTAAAAAAAATTTCACTTTAATGAACAATTTTGATGCAAACGAAGGCCAAACGAACACTAAACTTTGATAAAAAAATGATTTTTTAGGAAAAAAAATTCGTTTTTTTTTTTTTTTTACTTTTTGGCAATGGAAACAAATTTTATAACCAATTGTAGAAAAAATTATCACTTTCATAGACAATTTCCATGTAAAATAAAGTCAAACGAACACAAAATTTAAAAATTTTCCGGATGGAAAATTATACAAATCAAACACACATAATTTCCAATTCCCTGGAAAACAATTTCTAGGCAACCACTTTCCCTGAAATTCATTTTCTTTCCGCCCATTTTCCACACTTGCAATCAAACGGACCCTAACTATAATATTTCATGACTTAGGCAACATGTTTTGTTTATCATACTACTCTGCATTAAGTTTTGTTTATTTAAAATTGATTTTTGAAAGTTATGAGTTTGACCCCCCAACCAGGGCCGGTCCGAATATTTTGGGGGCCTTATGCCAATTTCAAATATGGGGCCCCTATATATATATATATATATTCAAAATTACAAAAACAATAATTTAAAACTTTCAAATGTCTAAATTAAATTTACTCTTCTAGAATTTTTTGATAGAAAGTCAACAATTATATTATTACAATCAATCTGCTTTAGAACTTCTTTTTCAATAGATACCATGGCCAACCCATTCAATCTTTCTTGTGACATTGTTGATCGAAAATATGATTTTATCAACTTCAACTTCGAGAAGCTCCTCTTGACAGATGCAACCGTAACTAGTATAGTCNCAACCCATTCAATCTTTCTTGTGACATTGTTGATCGAAAATATGATTTTATCAACTTCAACTTCGAGAAGCTCCTCTTGACAGATGCAACCGTAACTAGTATAGTCAATAATATTCTATAAGCAATCCACACATTTGGAAAACAGACCATCATTTTTATGTAGTCCAACACTTCAATCGCCTTTTTAGTCTCTTCTGGCAAACTATTTCTCACAATTTGTAGCTCAGCAAATAACTCAGATCCATCAATGTTAGAATCCATGTCGTGTTTTAAAAATTCTTCAAGCTTATCACACCAACACTTCAAACAACTATCATCTGCATTCTGCAATTTTTTTAAATCAAACAAAAACCCAAAAATATTTTCACAGTTTTGAAATTGTTCAAATCTTAACTTGCAAAGAAAGAGCTTCATCAACTATATATAAGAAATAATCAACTCTAAATGATTTTTCAGCTGAATGTGTTATCTCATCATTAACATTTTCATCAAAGTGCTTCTTTCTATGAATAATACGCTTTTCTTGAAATATAGGTTCAACTTCCATTTGATCAGCAATTTCTTTAGTAGTAATTTTGTCAGATTCAAATCCAATTTCTCTATATGTTTCAAAAAATGAAATAAGCGATTTCATGTGACTAATAGCAGCATCAATTGACATGTCTTCACTTTGTAACATTTTGCTTACTCTATTAATAGCAGACAGTATATTGTACCAAATAACCATGCCAAACAAGAATTCAAAATCCATAATATCATAAAATAAGCTTTCAGCATCTCTATATGTCTTAGGATCATCACATGTTTCCACCAAGTGTTTTAAAGCGGCTTTTAATTTTAGTGCTTGAAATCTTATTGCTTTAACACTTTCGACTTGACTTTCCCAACGTGTTTGTGATAGCAGCTTAAGTGTCGACTTTTCACATTGTCTTGAAAAATTTTCCATTACTTTGTAGAAGATGAAAACAATATATATATATGCATTGCACAATTCCAAAAAAGGATTTAGCCTTTATACAAGAATTTA
>CAIGRT010132611.1:0-19932 GCA_903798405.1 Fraxinus platypoda
TAAATACATGTTGAATACCTGCATATTATACATATTGAATAAAAAGAATTCAACTTAAATACTAAAAATGTTAAATCATCCAAACTCAATACAAAACCTCCTCCTTCAATCCAAGTGTTTAGTCAAAAATCACGTCAAAAAATCTAGTTGAGAAACCGAGGCGTGAGCAGCAATTAGAGACAGAAGAGACATGAGATAGAGGAGAATTTTGATCATTAGGTGTTAGGTTTTTTATTTTTGATTTTAAGTACTAATTTTCTTTTTAATATTTTTAATTTATTGGGTTGAGTTGGGTTTGATTAGGTTTTAATAGATAACTCGGAACCCAACCCAACCCGACCTAAAATTTGATTTCCTAACCCGAACTCAACCCAATTGAACTAAAAAAACCAACCCAACCGGTTGGTTTGGATTGGATTGATCGGTTTGACTGGTTCAGATTGATTTTTACTCAACCCTATTTACAGATGTTAAGTAAGCCTATACCTAAAATCAATTAGAAATATATCAAAACCAGATAACATTTTACCATAAAGAGGTCACAAATTACCAAATCAAGTCACATTTTATCAAAAAGGTCACAAATTGCCAAAATTAGGTCACAAAAATCCATGCCCAACATACTCATACACTATTTAACATTGCAGAGCGTTTAAATAAAGAAACATGAAATGTTCACACGGGGTTATACGTGCAATTTTTTGTCACATATAATAAAAAATCAGATCACAATATAACATATTTAGATCACAAAAAATCTATTCAAAATATAACAAGAAACAACCCTAAACTAATAGCATCATGCAATTAATGGAACCTTGAATTTCAATTTCTGATGTAATAAGCTATTTACGTATTAACATGTTAATCCCAGCAAACAAAAACCCCCAAATGAAATAGCCCTAAGATTATAGTTGCGGCAAGTCACAAAAAGATCCAATAAGTATGTAAGAAAAAGAGAAAAAAATCGATACACACCCATTTTGCAATTTTTACACGTTCTAGCTTCTTTTTTTCCATGTTTTGAGGCAAATTTGTGATTCTCATTTTGTGCACTTTCAAAGCTCTTTTCAATTGTCAAGGAGGAGATAACAATGACTTTGGACTTGTTATTTACTTGAAGTGATGGCGTAAGCTTGAGTAGTGATGATCACATAATAATCATTTTCCTATTGAAAAATCAATATGAAATTCGATGATAGAGGTTTCTAAAAAACAACAATTGTGGGTAGAGAAAATGAAAAATTAGGGCTTTTGGTATGAATTTGATTTCGTCGATTAGATTTCATGCGTGATTTCAAGTATTGTGGGAAGATTTGACGTGATTACGATTGAAACAGTAATATACCAAATCTGTGAGCACCATTATAGGATTTGAAGTGAGAGACAATTGGAGATATGTTTTCTCTCTCCACGTTCTCAAATATAAATACGAATTATACTGATAAAAATAATATTATTTGATAATATCACTTTATTAATATTATAATATATTTAGACCTAATAAAAAGTAAATTACTACCTGATTTTTGAAAAATAATAACTAATACCAGATTAATGAAATGGAAACTTGAAATAAATGGTTTTTTTTTTTTTTTAATTTTCCCTTAATTCTAATGTTGCTTCAAACGGCCCTAATTGTTTTACTAATCGAAATCAATAATTGTGGTGTTGATTTCACATTTTAATCATCAACCGAAGTCGATGAAACTAATCGTTAAACATCATTACCGGTAAAAGGTTTATTTGATATCAAAATACCCAACAATTAATACTATACATATGAATTTAAAAGAAAGATTTAATTATGTGAACCTAATGTGACAAAACGTTTTAGGGTTCATTCACATGAAGGCAATGTGCATCAACAATTTTAAATTATGAATAGTTGTCTGTATTTGACCCAAAAGAGTTAGACATTAACTAAACAAATATCCAAAACTATCTGGCTCATAATACAAATCTGATCCTCTGTCCACAGTTGACAGTATAAAAATTTCTCATTCTACAGTGTCATACATCAGAGAGTTCACTTACAATTATTTCTACCACATCAGTAGTAAGAAGTCTTTATTCTGTTTACGAGGGTTGGAGATCAACTCTACTCTATAATAATCGCTTTCTCCATCCTTCATGGGTGAGCAAATCTTTGATTTTCTCAAACATCGAAACATATGTAAAAGGCGTTTACATTTTTGTGGGAGAAATTAATAATCTTGTCCAACAACATCCATCAAGTAGTAGCATAATTAAAGCAACACGGTTTGGTCGTATGATTATAGAATTAAAAATAAAAGCCCTCCCTAATTAAACAGTATTATTTTTCCAAATTGCAATTATAGACAAGCAAGCACTGTATCTCACAAAAAAAAATTCCAACAATTTTTTTTTTCTTTTTCATATTCTAAGTAAGAAAATACTGAGTTCCGGCCCTCCATTGCCGTCCGGGTTCAACATATAGAAAGCTTCCGAGTCACGGCTCCCCACAACTCGCTCAAACCTAGCTCTCATGTATAGCAACTCACCTTCAGATGCAACGTTCTTCCGCCCGTCATCCACCACCGGAATAACTCCGGCGCCGACTGATACAGTCTGAACGGTGCTCAGCACGTGCCAGTCTGAATCTGTGCATGCGCGTGAAAGAGCGTACCCGCAAGTCCTACCGTTACAGTACATAGTCCACATTGGCTCATTGAACAGCCTCACCGGAGGCCGGCCGCCTCGAGACGGCGGTGGGCCTTTCTCGCACTCCAAGGCAATCCTTACTAGCCCAGAAGACATCTCTTTCACTAGGGTTGACGTTGAAACCGCAAGTTCAATGAGTAAAACAGGTTCGGATCTCGGGTCATCTTGGACCGCAAAGCTGACATGGCCTCTCCGGTTGCCAAAGAGGGTCCCGGTGACTTTTCGGCCAAGTGAGGGTGTTATCGACAGTTGGGTCGGAATATTTAGCCATCTACATGTGGGGAGAATCGTGGGGAATGAGATAATCTGAAGGAGTGATCGAAGAAGCCCGGAGAATCCAGTGCGACCTCTGTGGCAGGAGGCGGTTGAGCTTCTCCGTACAAGTAGCCCTTGGTGAAATTCTTCAGAGGTCTCTGGATTAAGAGACGATGATTTCACATAATTCGCTGGGATGATCTTGTTGTTACTCTTGCAACTATTAGTTCTAGCAAGATTTTCAACTGATTTTTCATGTTTCATGATGAAAATACAAAAAATCGAGCTGGAAAACAATAAAATTTGTTGATGAAGAAGAACTATTCGAAAAAGATTTATGGAATTTGATCAAGAGAATATGCACTTCTGGATGGAGAAAATGAAAAGAGGCCGACAAGGTGATGATAGTGTTGGGGGGGTGACCAATATAAAGGGAAACTATGGAGGTTTTTGGTATCATTTCGATACACTCACGCTATATATATATATATTCCCGCAAGCCACTTTCAGACCTACACGTGCAAATGGCTTGATGTAAATGGGACCCATCTTCACTAGCGTGACCAAAGATTTCAATTTTGAACAATGAGTATATGATTCATTAACTTGCACGATTACTTGTATATCAGTACCTTTTCGGGTCCAAAAACTTATATCGTAGTTTAAATCTTTTAAAATTTGCCACCTCTTAAAGGAAATAGGAGGAGTGAATTCGACCACTTAAAGTTGAGATTCAAAAAGGTAAATCTAACCTCCTTGATGGTCTAAATTACTTAAAAAAATGTCATAGTACTTCACGTAAAACACAATATATTAGACTGTGTTTGATTCACCAAATTTTCCATGGAAAATGGAAAATATCACAACATTTTCCAACTTTTAGGCTGTTTGACAGGCCAAATTTTCTTGGCAGTTGTTTTTCCATTTAATCCTCACGTGACCCCTTTTTCCACGAAAATGAGGAATTCATTTTCCCATAGATTTGATGGTTTTTTATTTTCTTGGCAAGGGAGAAAACAAGCTGCCATGGGAATCGGTTGCTGGCTAAGAAAAAATCAGAGCATCAGGTTGCGACATCGTACAGGTCGTGTTCTAATTCTTCATATTCTTGGTTGGTGAAATTCCTTTGTTGTGCGATGGTGGAAGAGGCGGATGAATGAGTGGAAAAGAGTGGAGTTCGAAGGAGAAGACGATGGTGCTGGTGGCGGCGGAGGGAAATCTGGTGCTGGTGGAGTTAATGGGGAAGGAAGAAGAGGTGGCGCCACCAGTTGTTGTGACGGTGGTGGGAACTCAATGACAGAAGGAGATTGTAGTAAAAAAAGGTGGAAAATTAAAGTCAATCAAACATCAAAGATGAAAATTTTCAACATTTTTCAATTGGAAAATTATATCTATCAAACACACATAATTGACAATTCCCAGTAAAATGATTTTTAGACAATTCATTTTCCCTGAAATTCATTTTCTTTCCACCCATTTTCCACCTTTGCAATCAAACGGACCCTTAATGTGTTTTGTATACTAAATTGAGCAAGCATAATTGAGATTTTTTTATAAATGATTTAAATTATGAATAGCTATAAATGAGTGACAAATATATGGACGGTATTTGTGAATCTTACGAAATATATGAATAAAAAAGTTATTTTATAATTTATAAACCTAAGCTAAGAATGGAAAAAACACTTAGGATCCGTTTAATTGCAAGAGTGAAATTTGGGTGGAAATAAACTGAATTATAGGGAATTGAATTGCCTAAAATTGTTTTCCTGAGAATTGTCAATTAATTGTGTTTGATTAGTATAATTTTTCACATGGAAAATATTGAAATTTTGGATCTTTTGATATTCATTTGGTTTTGTTTTACATGAAAATTGTCTATTAAATGGATATAATTTATTACAATTGGGGATATATTTGTTTCCATTACTAAAAAAAATGTGAAAAACTATTTTCCCACTAAAGTGGTGGGAAAACGAATTCAATGAAAACTAAGAAAAGTAGGTCACGTGGGGAGTTGGGAGGAAAACCATTTGTCAAGAAAATTTTGCCTATCAACCAAGCAAAAAGTTGGAACTTGGAATCCCATGGAAAATAATGCATATCAAACAGGGTCTTAACATTAAATTTTTGTTCGGCAAATGGGACCCATTTTTGTATATAATTGCATGTTGACATTATGTTAGAATCACTATAGGTGGTTGTACATGAGTCTTGCTTTTGCTCAAATCAGTGGAGAAAGAAAAGCCATTTTGTTAAACTCAAAGAGCTAAAAAGACCCAGAAGTCTTTATCCGGATGGGATAAATATGCTGAGCGCTATGAAGCTCAAGTAGTTTTTTTTTTCCCTTTCACTGGTTGGAATTGACAAATCCTCCACTCAAGAACCAAGAGCCTATCTGGGTAGCCGTTACACCATTTGTACAACTCGTTACTTATACAATAAGGAATTTCGCTACTTTATAACCTTTAGAGTTACTATCTCTATTTACTAGGGTTTTCATTCAAAACCCCAAAATCAATCGTACAAATATAGTAAGCCCCTATTTGGGATCCATTATAATGTGCTTTTAAGAAAAATATATTTTGAAATAGTGATTTTTTTTTTTTTTTTAAAGAATACGTGGTTAAAAAAGAAGATGTGTGGTTAAAAAGATGAATTTTGGGTAAATGGAGCCCAAAGAAGGGCTAAATGTGATGCTAGGACTGCAAAATATTCTACCTTCAAATTAGAGTGATAAAAAATAACAAAATATAAAAAGCCAAAAATAGTATTATAATAGAATAAAGGGTAATTAGCACATAATGTCCTCACCTTTTATTGTTATTGTGGAAAACATGCCTACCTTTCATTTTTTGACATTTTTACCTTTATTTCCACATTTTATTGCGTAAAAGATCATTTTCATTTATTTTCTCAATTAAAAATTGTGAAATGACGAATATATCATTCTCTTTAAATAAAACAAAAAGAATAAGTTAATTGCAACCATAATCTCAATTTTTTTTTTTTAAAAAAACACAATCAGTCCCAAATAAATTATTAAAATTGTAATTAGTACATAATGTCCCTACCTGTCACAATTATTGCAAAAAACGTCCATCCCTTTTTTTCTTTTTTTTTTTGGCATTTTTACCCTTAATTACATATTTGATTGTGCAAACAATTATTTTTATCCAATTTCTCAATAAAGAACTTTTAAATAATGAATATACCCTCATATTTAAAAAGCCAAAAGCAGTATTATAATAGAATAAAATATACAAAATGATGGCGACGTGGATGACGATTGACAAGCACACAAAAAAATTAAAAATAATAAAGAATTTAGTCAATGCAAGAAGCCATGTCCCCACCCATTTAAAATGGCAAACCAAAATGTTTATTTTAATTATTAACAGTGCCCTAATTTTAATTTAATTTGGGTCGGTTCCAACTTCAAAACCATGTTTTCTTTTGGGGCTATGGCCTATCCGATTGGTTGCCTAACCTTACGAGTTACGACGGTTAAGATCCATTTGACTATTGTTGCCAAATGGAGACTCTTACCACCATTAATGGACTTTTCGTTGGCAATGTCTCCTTTGGTTACAGGGAAATGAAACAAAAAAAATATTACTATTATAGACATGATATACTGTTTAAAGTATGTTTATGGACCACAAAACTTGTTGGGTCACTTGCACAGCAATTATTAATTAGCAAAATTAATCATTTTCAAATTTGTAATTGACAATTTCCTCTGTCAAAATCATATCCTAATTGAATTGTATTAGAAGTTTATCAAGTTGTAATCAAAACCTAAACATAATTTATTGAGTCTAATTTATATGAAAAATAGTTTGGGTTGATAGAGTCTTTAGAGAAGTTAAAGATGTCCGAAAAATCACTTATGATCAATGAAATGCAATTCGAAGTCAAAAGAGTGTCAAAGCATTGAACAAGTTTTGCTCCAAATTTTCAATTATAAGTTGCGATGCATTTTTCACACAGAAAATATTCGAATTTGAAAAACGGTTTTCTTAAAAGAATTGTAACCCTTTGAGTTAGATTTTCAACTCACTTTAAATCACCTTAATTGGGTATCGATAGAGAAAGTTATGACAAAAATACTCAGGAATCGCTCTCCTAGTGTTGCTTAGGCGCTCGAGCAACATAGTAATATGAGGAACATTAATATTTGATTTCAAACATGATTTTGAGTTCATTTTCATCTCAAACACTATCCATTATAAATATAAAGCACATGGTCCGTCCCAAAGTGTGTTGAATCATTATTTTACCTTAGATTTCTTATTATTGAAGATCATAAACACATTCCTTTGATTCTTAGATTCAACACAATATTCATATATTCATTTCTTAGTGATTTACAAGTTAGGTAGTTGGAGTCAGCTAAAGTTTAGTAATGTATAGACTAATTGTAAATTAACTTTTCTAATGGATTGTTTACTGGCAAGTTTGTTGGAGGTTTTTGATCTTGAGTTGGATTTTTCCTCCGTGATCATATATGGTCTTCTTTACTTTATTTTTATTGTTTTTGATGTGATTATTTAAATTGCTTATCTACACAGAGGTTTAATCGGATTACTTAAACTTAATCATCTAGAGACATTAATAAGTGTTTTTTTGCTTGTCATTGTTTTAATTCCGCATATTTGGGTCTAAATATAAAAATCTTTCATATAATATTGTGACAAGATTTTTATTTTTATTGCGAATCGAGTCCCTATTTGGTGGAAAATAAAATAAGATTTNTTGTGACAAGATTTTTATTTTTATTTCGAATTGAGTCCCTATTTGGTGGAAAATAAAATAAGATTTTTAGTACATTTTTATAAAAACTGATGAAATATGCGATTGAATAATTGTGAATTCCATGAAATATGTAATTAAAATTAATTATTGAATTTGATTTAAATTTAAATTTAAATTTAAATTCCTACCGAACATGGACCTAATATTGTCTATGTGGAAGGGCGTCATTTTTGGAGTTGCAAATAGCTACAAGAGAAAATTACACAAATCCAGGATTGTGACAAGATTTTTATTTTTATTGCGAATCGAGTCCCTATTTGGTGGAAAATAAAATAAGATTTTTAGTAAATTTTTATAAAAATTGATGAAATATGTGATTGAATAGTTGCGAATTTCATGAAATATGTAATTAAAATTAATTATTGAATTTGATTTAGATTAAAATTTAAATTTAAATTCCTACCGAACATGGACCTAATATTGTCTATGTGGAAGGGAGTCATTTTTGGAGTTGCAAATAGCTACAATTAAATAGGCCTTTTCATATCTTCATAAAGTCCAACATAAAGAAAACAAGATTCTTAACTAAATTAAAGGTCTAACGTTTAAACTAATGGGAGATTTAATATTAAAAAATATAAAAGTTTCGTCATTTGCGTGAATGACCATTTCACATTTAAACTATGTACAGATATTTTTGTTTATGCATGTGGATGTGAACAAAATACACATCTGTATCACCTAAAATTGTAAATTATTGATTAAAATACAAAATAATTGATGATAAAAATGTAATTATGTAGAATATGAAAGAGACTGAAAAAACAATTATTTAGACTTGGCTCATGTTTGGTTAATGTTCATAGACTGTCAAATATTTTTTATCCATATTATTCATGGGATTCACAAATATTATTCACTTATTCGTCCCATATTTCTATCTATTTATGAAGTAATTTGTTTATGAAAACTTCCAAAACATAATTTTAACCTTTTTTCATCGGGCCTTTCAAGACATAAAAATGTATCAATCGTTTAACATGTTCAAAATTGACGTTCCACATTAATTAGACATGATTTTGAACTCATGGTGAATTGATAGCTTAGACTCCTATATATAGAGTCGGACATGAGGCGAGACAGGTGATGGTGAAAGTGGAACTGTGGTGATTAGCAGATTGAGATGGTGGGGTCTAGAGACAACAACGATTGTGGTGGTGGAGTTGAAAAGGAGGTTGCAATAGCAGCAGGGGATTTGTGATGATTAGCAGATTGTGGCGATGGTGGGTGATGGTGCAAATAGGCATCGATGGCAGTGACGATGGTGCAACAGTGACGATGATTATGATTTTGATGTTGATGATGGCGAAAAGAAGCGATGGTGTCAGTATAACAATAAATGTTGTAAGCGATGGGCCAACGATAGCGGTGTAGCAATTAAAAATTAAAATTATAACCGGTGGGGGTCGACGATGATTTGGTGTAACACTGAATGTTACAAGTGGTAATGGAGTCGACGATCACGGTGAAGGTGGAAACATGCGGCTAAATTTGTGTAACATATTATGTAATGAGTTATGACGACACCAGCAGTTGAAACATGGTAGTGAAATGTGTGTAACATACTTTTACAAATGTAACACACCCTTCTACAAAATTTATTGTAACATTAAAGGTATTTATGAATTCTTCTTCTTCTTCTTCTTCTCTCTCTCTCTCTCTCAAAATAAAAATTAGACCTACCCAGTTTAAATTCACCATCCCACTCGACCTGTATTTAAGGGAATAATACACAACTCCTACATATAGGAACCAAATTTCACAACTAACAAATTTCCTAAAATATTTCATAAATCAGGTGGTAAATAATAATAATAATAATAATAATAATAATAATAATAATAATAATAATAATTTAAATCTACATATTTAACCCAATCCCTCCCTACCCTACCCTACCCTACTTCCCACATAAGAAATTTTTTCAGAAATTGTGAACAGGCTATTGCACCCCACCCCACCCCACGGAACCACCCTAAAATTTCCAAAAATTGAAAATTGGAGATTATACCATACCACACAGAACCATCATATCATACCCTATCCTACCCTACCCTACTCAATCCCATCCGACTCCACCACACCCCTTTCCTTCAAAAAATTTCAAAAATTGAAAACTGGAGATTACACATCACCCCACCCTACTCCACCCCACCCCACCCCACCCCACCCCACCCCACTTCTACCCCCCAAAAAATTTCAAGTCACTGTATATAACTAAGTCACTGACATGTGTTATATGTGATTAATTGTGACTAAATTTGTCTTTAGTGTGATTGTATATGACCAGGTCAATTAATTGTGACAGTACATGATCAAGTCACAATCGATCACAATTATCACAGAATTGGTCACAACCAATCACAATATAAACAGATACTTGGTCACGAAAGGTCACCACAAACAATTCTGCACACACCGTACACCAGGGCCACAATCCACTATCAATCACCATTACCATTACCTCAAATGCACCACCACTACCACCTTCAACTCAAATTCATGACCATAAATACTACCTTCATTGAATTGTGTTACCAGTGACTAACCGTGACCAACTTTGTCTTCAATGTGATTGTTTGTGACCATGTTAGTCTAATTTGTGACTGTATGTAACCAAGTCACATACAATCACAGTTAACATAGATATGGTCACAGACAGTCACAACGAAGATGGACTTGGTCACACCCGATTTCTATCGCCACCACCATTCCCAACAACGTCAATAACCAAACGCACACCACCAACACCTTCAACAAATCCCAACCACCACCACCACATGTAGATTGTGCTACTCAAAGCGGTGTGCCACCTTTGAAGCTTCCAATCGCCAGCCACCACTACGTAGCTGTTGGACTCTACCACCAGCATGACCACCTCAACATCCTTTACAAATCCTGACCAACAATCCGGTCTAATACCATCCCAAATGCACCAAAAATAAGCCAAAAACCAATAACTGCAGACTTTTTTTGTGGGGCACCACCTTCTCCGACAATGCCCATGCCAGTACTACCACATCGGTCGACCATACTCATTAAGGGGCAACTATTCATGGTCTTATATCAACAAATGACAAACAGAATCCAAATTTATAAACCTATTCTTTTTACCCAGCTGAACATGCACATTTCAGTCTCAATTTTCCGGTGCTAGCTTGAGCCCCAAGGTCGTGAACCACCTCTCCGGCATCTCCACACCATGCTGCATATATTGCTACTATGGGCTTCCATCAATTTGATCTGAATATAGGGAAGGATGGGGTTGGATGGGGATGTAGAGATGGGTGGTAGGGAGGGAAATGATAGAGAGAAAATTTCTACTAGTAGGTACGAGGATGGGTGGGAATGGGATAAGGGATGATAACTGTATGTATATGTAAATTATATTTATATATACCGTATATAATTAAAAGACAATTAGAACTTGATTATTGGAAACAAAACCATTAAAATTTTATTTTTGAAATTGAAACTTTAGGGATAGGGTTTGAGGTAATTTTCCCCGTATTTAAACACCCAACCCAATTTAAACCCAACCAAATCACTTAGTCTAGAGCCTGCCTAGACTACCAAATTTCAAGTATTCAATCAATCTCACTCTGCCTTGCCAATTCCCATAAACCTACCCTAAAATTCTCAAAATCTAAACCTTAAATTCAATTGTTCAGAATTAAAGAATGTTCAAAGGTCTCCAACGAGGCCCATAAGGAATTTACCATGCTCCGACGAGCCTTCGATGAAATGAACGGTCAGTTGCAGTCTTGTAAATCAAGTATACCTAAGTACCAACTTTTTTTCTATAGATTCAAATAGGCACATATTTTATGTGGCATTTTATGGGTGTTTTTTATGTGCAAATCATTTGGGATTTGCTTTTGGTTGGTTTTGGCCCAAATGTAAGACGCAAAATACAATGAATAAAGTTGACCAATTGAATAATGATGGATACAACAATTGATATAATATGCATCTGAGTCTTAAATTTCATATGTTGCATGACTTTGTGTGGTTGAATTGAAAAACAAAAAAGACAATGGAAACGTGCAATTGAAAATAAAATAGGAAAGTGAATATTGGAGACTAATGTTAATGAGGATAATAGCTATTGTGAAAGACTCGTCAAGTACACTTCGACATTTCGAGGAGATTATGAAAGCTTATATTGAGAATAATGACTTCTTTTGCAAATGATAAAAATAATTGATGAGTTTGATCCTGTAATTGGAGTGAACATTTGGCTTGCTTAACGTGAGATTCAATTTACATGTCTTGGTCCTAAATTACAAAATTAATTGATACAAATGTTGACACATGAGGTGTGAAGTTCAATTGTCATGAAATTAAACATGAAAAATATTTTCATGTCATACTTGATTATATTCCACATGTGAGTCGCAAGGAGAAAATTTCTTTAGTGATATGTGTTCAATTTTTTATGAAACTTTAAACTTTATAAAACATTATGAATTGCCAAGATTTCCATGTCAAATCATCGAGAGAAAATAATTAATGCGGAACATACCTTGAACTATCTTGAACAATGAATCTTGAAGCTTTAATCTTTAATTTTGAAGATCAACTTGCAATTCCCTCTTGATTTATCTTCTTGCGTTTAATCTTGATTGTCTTATTCTTCAATTTAATTCTTGACCGTGCATTCTTGAATTCTTCAATCCTTGTTCTTGATTGTGGGTTTTGGATTTTTTTTTTTCCAATATGTTTTCTCTTGTATCTTTGTGTTAATGGGATGACACAAAGAATGAGAAATTACATATGAATTGTGGACCATAATCCTATTTATAGTTCCATATATATTTGATCAATTGTCAAATACAACCCTAATGAATCTGATCTCTACACATTTGATTCGACTCACACTTTATTTAGATGTTCAAAGCCCAATTATTTAGTTTCTTATTATATCACTTTAATTTTGGGTTTAATTTTAAGATGACATTTATACACAATTAATTACATATGTCGGCCTATATGAAAAATTAAATATTTTTCAATAATCTCCCACTTGGACCACATATGTTATCTTATAAATGTGTATAATCTTATGAAATCAAAACTTTTACTACCATGACCAAAAGTATCTACGAACAATCTCGTCCATCAATTATGTCAATATATGATCGAAGCAGTCTTCGTTACAAGTATCATAATTAAACCATCAATGATCACGTATATCAATACAATCAAATGATATAAATCAAGTGTGGATGTGTAACATGAAAATTATATGTAATGTGATCCAAATATACATATTTCCAACTGGTCTTACCTTATTCTTTAATGAGATCAAACCAAAAATTTAATAAGAGTGAAACTGAATTGATACTTTATTTCTGTAGAATAACCTGAATATCTATAAGTGTAAGATGTATCTGAATATCCATATGAGTAGTATGTATATGAAAGACCTTGGGTGGTAGTTATTTAGTAAGCTGATTCATAATCATGGGGTTTGTCCTAATATACTTTATAGAAACATGACAACTCTGAATTTTTTCCTTAACAACTAGGAACTTGATGTCTATAAACTTTGACATCATTAAGTTTTCGTTGGAATACAAGATTGCTATTGTCATAAAATAACTTAAGTGGTCTTTTCATTCCATCCAAAATGAGCAGCCTAGTGACAAAATTTCACAGTCATATTCCATGATCAAAATCAGAATATCTAATGATCTCCATCTAATTTAATCTCTTGTATGTGATCATGTAATTATTAGTTCTCTATAGGTACACAAAAAACCCGATTGGCTGTTTTCCAAATTTCCATTCCAGAGTTATTTAAATATCCGCCCAACATTCCAACAACGAATGTTATATCCAGATGTGTGCAAACATAAGTATACATCAACGTCTAAAGCACAGCGAATTTTCTGTATTTCTTTTTCTTTAAACTTATTCTTAGGACATTGATTGAGACTAAAGTTGTCCCCCTTAGCAATATGGATATCACCTCATTTACATTCCCACATCCCAAATTTTTAAAAGAATTTTATCGATATAACTCTTTTGTGATAATCCAAAAATACCCCAATAACGATCCCGATGTATCTGTATCCCGACATAAAAGATGTGTCTTGAAGATCTTTCATTCAAAATTCCATGACAAAAATCTCTTGGTTTCATCCAGTAAGCCTATAGCATTGCAGACAAATAATATGTCATCAACATCCAATACCAAAAATATGTTTGCTCTCACTAAATTTGTGATATACAAAATCATCAACTGAGTTCATCTCAAAGCCAAAGAGATAATTATCTGATGACATTTGTGATACCATTGATGTGAAGCTTGCTTGAGCCTACAGATGGATTTCTTTAGTTTGTAAACCTCTAATGTAATTTAAGATCAAAATGTGTTACAAGTGCCATAATTGTTCTAAAAGAGTCTTTCGTAGAAATTGGAGAAAAAATCTCTTTAAATTCAATGACTTCCTTTTGAGTAAAGTCATTTACAACAAGAAGAGTCTTCTATCTCTCCACATCACCATTTGAATCCCTTTTGGTTTTAAATATCAATTTACAACCAATGGGCTTCGCACATTCAGGTAATGGGATGAGTTCCCAATTGTCATTGTCTTTCATGAACTTTATTTCTTTATTCATAGCATCAATCAACTCTTGAAAATTATTCATTTACATGGCTTAATGAAAGATGATTGATCAGATCTACTTCCACCAATCCAATGCCATCCTTATTTTATTAGATAAAGATTATAAAGTCATCCGAAATTGTTATTTTCCTTTCTGTAGTGGATTTCCTTAATGGCATTTGTTCTTGAGATTGTTGAGTTTGTTCTTTTGGAACAATCTCTTGATTGTGTGTGTGAATTTTGTAATATTGTCTTAATCCGAAATTGCTTTTTGAACAAGATCTGGAGCAAGAATTTATCTCTGATCCTGATCATTGTCAATTGCAACACAAGAAATATATACATATTCTTCTTCCAAGATAAATCCTTAACTTTAAAACCTTATCTCCCCCCTAAACTCCACATCCTTTAAAAATAGAACATTTTCCATTTTGAAAATTGACCTAATAGTAAGATCTTTAAAAACTTGTAACTCCTTAACAGTTGTTTTACTTGGAACTTTATTGAGGATTTAAGCTGCAGTCATTAGTGTTTCTTTCTAGAGAGATTCTGGTAAAGTAAAATGACCAATCATTCTCCATACCATGTCCTTGAGCGTTCCATTTCCTAGCATGGTGTACTATGGGATGATTTCACATTTCTCTATGAATTTTAGCAGAAGACCCTAGACATTATTCACCTTATCTGTTATATCTGACGTAGTATTCACCACCACAGCCAGAACGACGTGATTTATTCTTTTGTTGAATTGATTTTCAGCTTCAATCATGTAAGCCTTAAACATTTCTAGTGATTGTGATTTCTCATGGATGAGATATAAGTAGTCATAGTGGGAAAAAATCGTCTATGAATATAATAAATGACTATTGATCATTCCAAGAAATCGAAGGGAATGACCCATAGATATCCGTATGAATCGGTTCTAAGACGTCCGAAGTTGTATTAGCACCTAATTTCCTTATATTTATTTGTTTGTTTCCCCTTAATGTAATTAACATAAACATTTAAGTCTGAGAAATTACGAGGATCAAGAATTCCTTCTATACAAGCTTTTTCATTCTCTTTTGAGAGATGTCCTAAACGCTTGTATCATAACGAAGCAAAATTCTTATTGGTTAATTTATGTTTAATACCATATGAATGCATTTGAAAGATTTCTTTATAAGAGACAACCTCATTAAGTAAATATAGGTTATTATAACCATATAAAGAACGGTACCAACAATATTTGAATTAAGAAAATTCCGAAACTTAGGAAACATGTAAAAGAGTAACCGAATTTGTCCAGTATAGAGATAGAAACCAAATTTCGTTAAAAAGAGGATACCCCAAATCTCTCTTTCAAATCTAAATAACAACTAATCTTTAATAATAACCTAAAAGTCTTTATGGTCTCAACTTTAACTGATTTTCCATCGCCCTACATAGATGAATCTTTTAGCATCAATTGACTTTTGATTATTCAGATAACCTCTCATAGACACATTTATGTGAATAGTGGCATCTAAATTTATCCATCAAGTATTTCTAGGTATTAAACTAAATTAACATCAAAACAAACCAAAAGGAGAAGTATACTTTCTTTTACACACCAAGCGTGGTACTTAGTACAATTATTCTTCACGTGTCCCAGAATAGCTAGATAATTTATTCTTTTCAAGCATTTGTTGTTTCTTTTGAACTGAACCGAATGTAACTTCCTTATTTTTTTTAACTTGTCCTTAGAAGTACTTGTCAAGTGAGTACTTCCAATTCTCTCTTGCTTTAGACTTTTTTCTTCTTGCACACAATATGAAATAAGTTAATTAAGAGTCCAATTTTCCCTTTTGACAGTTATAACCGACTTTAAATTAATTGATTGTGCAAGAAGAAAAATTAAAACCAAATGCACGAGCAAGTTATCAAACAGCTCAAACTTTAATGTCTTTAGTTTTGAAGGAAGACGAGACATATCCATGACGTGTTCCCTTACGTTTCATTTACCTTTATACATTAGTGAAACTAAGTTCGCTAAAACGTACTGTTTTAGCATTATCGCCTTTTACAAATTGTTTTTCATTTTTTTTAAGAAATTCTTTGGCAATAGTTACCTTATCGGACACAACGCCCTTGAATATTGCTGGAATTCCACGCTTAATAATCATACGACTTATGCGAATTGAACGATCTCACTTATCCGAGTCTCTTTTTATTAGCAGAACTTTTATCCGTAAGAGTAGTGGGTTGTTCAGTCCTTAATGCAAGGTTTAGATCCATGCCACCAAGAATGATATAAACGTTCTCTTTCCATCCTTTAAAATTTGGTTCAAGCACATGAATTGAAATGATGTTGGTAGATATTGCAGAAGTTGATGTATTAACCGAATAGAGAACTTAAACTTAAATAACATGTTCACATGAGAATCCATATTGAGCAATCAATAATTTCAAATAATGGTGGACCCCAGCGTAAGTGACCGGACACAACATTGACATTTAGTCTTTGGCCAATATCAAATTGTAAGTGATACTCTTAGTGTAATAATCAAATATTGACAATAAATTCGGTCAATCATCAAGTCTATCTTTAGGCGGACCAGTGTTCACATAATGGAAAACTTTACAATTGCTACATATTTTTTATCACACGTGTGCAAATAATTCGGCCATATATTGACTTTCCTTTGGGCCAATGAATATCTGTATCAATTACACACTACCTTCTTAATATTCTACAAATTAATTTAGACAAGAGATGTTGCTTTTGTAACGTGTTGTTTCAATTAATTTAGCTTGGAAAATTAGTTATCACACGGGGCGATGCAGCCTACTGTATTGCATGCGGTATTGTTGTAATGCTGGAAAATATTCCAAAAATCTATATTTTGAAATCTAGGGTTTGAAATTCACATCCCAAATTTTATAAAACTAAAGTATGAATTTCAAATCAAAAAATCTTCCTTTAATCTCAATGTTTTAATATGGATTGGCTTTGGTATTACTTGTTGAATTTTTTATGAAACTTTAAACTTTATAAAACATTATGAATAGCCAAGATCTCCATGAAAAATCACCAAGAGAAAATAATTAATGCGGTACACACCTTGATCCATTGATTTGTATGTTGAACAATGAATCTTGAAGATCAACTTGCAATCCCTTCTTGATTTTTCTTGCTGTTAATTTTGATTACATTGTTCTTCAATTTGATTCTTGATTGTGGATTCTTGAATTCTTCAATCATTGTTCTTGATTGTGGGTTTTGGATCTTCATTTTCAATATGTTTTTTCTTGTATTCTTGTATTGATGGGACGACACAAAGAATGAGAAATTACATATGAATTGGGGACTAATCCTATTCATAGTTTTCATATGTATTTGGCTTATCGTCAAATACAACCCCTAATGAATCCGATCTCTACACATATAATCTGCCTACACTTTATTTAAATGTCCAAAGTCTAATTATTTAATTCTTTATTAGATCACTTTAATTTTTGGTTTAACTTTACGATAGCTTTTATACATAATTAATTACATATATTGGCCCACATGACAAATTAAATATTTTTCCAACAATACGATGTGTGAGTGCCACAAACTCAATGACTATAGAAGAACATTGGATTGAATCTTTTAAAGTAGATGCTACAGCAAGACACCGATTGTCAAATATGTTAACCAATCTTGAACTTAAAACTTAGATAATATAACAGAGCAATGGTATGACATTGTATCTAACGTGAGAAGGAGACATAGAAGTGTACAAAGAAGATTACTTGAAATGAATCCCAAAATTTTTTATACTCCACGTGGCCGCCATAATCTTAATTTTGCGATATGTAATAGGGGATTTTACATGGATGTCACTACTATGAAAATACACCGAAAACTTGACACTTTTTCAAAATGTTGCGAAAATATCATTTTTTAATGAAAAAAAAAACAATGTATTTAATGCACAATTAATGCCAATATTTAATGTGTGACTTCTTGGAGAAGCTATTAATAAAATCTAGTTATTACACTGGATAATGAATTATTAACAAAAAAATTCATTATTTCATAACATTTTCTTGAGATGATGAAGTGTAATTTTCTCTTAAAACATAAGTGAATTTTCTCAGGCTCGACAGTTTGTCACTATCTTTCTCGATAGTTTGGCCAATGTGTACACCACTAATTCAACCGTGATAGTAATTTCTCGAAAATACTTGATGATGTGTATTCCTTACATTACTTAAGATATTGTGAAAATTGGACACACAATTTTCGAAATACAAAAAGCATTGTGAGAATCATACCAGTTAATATTAAAAACTTAACATTAAAAACTCAATATAATCAATTATTGTGTAACAATCAATATTAAATGTAGTAAATGTTGGATTGACATTGGTGTGATGTTGTTACACCCTATTGCACTAGGTACTATAACTAGTAGCCTCAAGATAAAAGACTTAACCTCAAATTTGTGTTAATGTATCAAGTATAAAATTGTAAATATTCTTTTATGTAAACCAATACATTTTCCGGTGCGACTATGTTCTAGACGCGAAACAGTAATTTAATTTCATTAATCGGTGGTTAAATTTTTTATGACACGATGCATAGTCGACAATTTAAATGTCTATCTGTATAGTTAGCTTCTGTTTTTCTCGACAGTTCAACCATACTATACATTAAAAATTGAAGAAAATGTATACAAGAATTATGTTACAAAATAAACCATACTTCATAATAGGAACGAGAACTCAATTCACAATAAACTGTCTTGATACATCAACATAACCTAAACGAACATAAAATGAAATTGTTCAATGTAACCAACGTCACATAATGTCAAATAAACATAATAAATGACAAATCCAAATTGGACACATTGTTTTCCAAGAAAATGAGGTCTTACTTCGCTGTCTTGTTTTCTCTCTTGCGGCCAATCCTTGTGTAGGGAGCTCGAACTGGCTACTGATGGAATTTTAAAGTGCAAGGAACATCGTTTTTCCTATTTTACCCCATCAGCACCTCGTTTCTCGACCACGTTATTGGCAATTACATCCAACTGAGGCACGTCATTGTCATGTAAAGGGAAGAGGGTGGCTACATAGTCTAATAACTGTTCTTCTTCATAAGTTTGTTATTGAGATTGTTTTGTGGCTACTGGTTATCCAGTTCAAAATTCTTAGATGGTGAAAACCAATTCTCCTCGCAAATCTGTCTCCAATTTTGGACGCAACCTCAAATGCCCAAATCTACCCACCATCCAAAAATGTGAATGTTGACATCATGTACTATGTACATGTTATTTAATATTTTTTTGTATAATCAAAACATGTTTAACTGAACATGCAATGAATTCGTACAATACATAATGAATTAAGTCATACACATTCACAAGTAGGTGAATTTCTCAATATTTTGTTTCATTTTGTTGAAACTTTCGAGAAATCAGGTAACCATTTATAGAGAATGATAGATTTTCTCGACAGATGTTTTGTCTAGAACGAAAATAAACTCTCGAGATACAAACGTGAATCCTCAAGTTGAATAGATGCTTCATGTTGATAGAAAAATAGAAAA
>CAIGRT010132614.1:0-10722 GCA_903798405.1 Fraxinus platypoda
CAATATAAAAAAAAATTCGATTCTTGGTCTAGAACCGAGAACCGAACCAAACCATTCGGTTCTCGATTCGAATACCCGTTCGGGTATTTCATTTTTAAAAAATCGCTCGGTTCGGTTCGGTTCGGTTCCGGTTCAGTTCGGACATTTTGTCCAACCCTAATTAGAATGTTCCTAGGATTTTTTATCATACTGCAATGGGCTTATTCTCTCTTTCTCGGAATATTTTGTCATGAACCTATGTTTGACTATTTATATAAACAATCAAATCATTTTTTATTCAAATATTTTGAGGAATTCTTTGGTATTATCCAATTAATATTCACTACTCATTTATATTTATTTATAATTTAAGTTATTTATATGCACTTTCCAAAATAATTGTGGAATGATTTGAGTATAATACTTGGATTTTTATTTGGGTACTTTTTTTTTTGAGTCGTTCATATTTTTTTCTAGGGGATGGGTAAGGAAATTTATAAATAAAATATATTTCAAATTATTAGCTTTGATCATATTTTTTGACTTGTACTTTCATTCTAGTGTATATATCACTTTTTTTTTGTTACAAAATATAGAGAAAAATAAAAGAAAATAGAAAATTCAATAGAGTTGTATCTAATTTTATTATAACAATGGACTCATATTTATAGGGTTTATATGAGAGTTATAATTTGAATAAAATAAAATCTGCTAGAATAAATAGGAATTATCTAAGTATTATGATAAAACTAAATAGACATTAATATTATCTCATAATTTTACAACACTTACCCTTCTAGCTTGTTAAGAATCTTGTTCCATAAAAAATCAATGAAAAAAAATAAAACGAACATAAAAAGAGTACAATTAATAATTAAAAATTTAGAAGTATGAAGAAAATGGTGCTTCATTAAAATCTTAACACGAAAACCTAATGGGACAAAATAAGAACGAAGAAAAAAGTACAGCTACCCTCTAGTGTTGATCACTAAAGATCTATGAGTCAACGTATTCCAATCTCGTGTATCAATTTTTTAAATGTAACTGAGCGAATTTGTTGAATATCGATATCATCATTCTTCTGAATTCATGTGTATAAATTTTTTTTAAAGATATATTTTTTTGTCACGTCTCCTTTTATATAGTCTCATTTGAATTGTTCAATATAAACTACACTGTCTTCATACAATATTGTTAGACTATCATTTGTTGAAATTAGTTTGCGTGATACTTTAATGTGAAGAGTCATGCTCCTTAAATATACACATTTTCGACTTGCTCTATGGATTGCAATGATTTCATAACGATTTGAAGATGTTGCAGTCAAGATTTACTTCCCAGATCTCCATAATATAGTTGTTTCTCTACGTAGAAATACATATTCTTTTTGTGATTTAGCTTTATGTGGAGAAATAACATGCATCTGCATATCCCACTGAAAAAAATCTTGATTTTCTAAAATAAAATAATTTCATATTAATAGTACATTTTAGGTAACAAAAATATGTTTAACAACATTTCAATGTGTTTGAGTTGGTGTAAAGCTATATCTCGTGAGAAGATTTATAGAAAAAATATATCGGGTCGAATACAATTTACAACATAGTTTAATGCTTCAATTGCATTAATAAATTATACTTTAGGATTAAGAACATTTTCTCCATTTTCAAGTAGATAAAATAGATTCTTTATTATTATTTTTTTCACATCAAGTGATCGGACAATCATAAGTGATGCCGATGAATGTGCTTTATCCATATAAAAATGTGTTTAGACTTTTTTTTGTATATGAAGGTTGATGAAAAAATAATCCCTATTAGAAATGTTCAATCTGCAAATTAAAATAAAATTTTGGTTTTTCCCAATCTTTTATTTCAAATTCATTTGTCAAATAATCTGCATTTTTGCTGAACACTTCAAGAGCTCCAGTAAAATATAAATCATCAACCTATCTAGGGACAGTTACAAATTCAATATTCGTTATCTTTATGAAAACACATTGACAAATATCGTTATTTTTATAACCCCCATTCAACAAATATTCGCTAAGACTTTATGACATGCGTCCAAATTGTTTCAATCAGTATATTGATTTGTAATTTAACCGATAATAGTTTTGGGGCATGTATCATTTATTTATGCTATTTTAAGTCCTTCGAAGATTTTTATGTATGTATCACTATCAAGGTAACAATATAGATAGGCGGTTACTACATCCATAAGGTGCATGTCAAGCTTTTGTGACACGTTCAAACAAATTAAAAAATAAAAAATGATGGTACCCATTACGGGACAATATATTTCTTCATAATCGATCATAGGCCTTTGCGAGAAATTTGAACTACAAGTCGAGTTTTGTAGCTTATAATCTTATTGTTTTCATTTTTCTTCCTTACAAAAGCTCCAATGTATTCTATAGAGATTACAATTCAAGGTTCCGAACTATAGGCAAGCACTTTTTTGTTTCTCCAGGGAATTTAACTTCACATGTATGACTTCTTTCTATTTTGACCAATCATTTTTATGTTGACAACTTCTAAAAAAACTATGGTTTAAGATCCTCATTTTGCATAATTTCAAAAGCCATGTTAAATGCAAAAATCTTGTCTATAACAATATTATTTTATTTCTATAATTATGAGATAACAAATAATTTATTAGAATCTCATTATTTCGGACATTTATGGTTCTACAGGAATCATGTTATCAGTATTTAATTGATCAATCTTTTCTAATATTTTTTCTTTCGAAGTATTTAGTTGGTTTTTCTTTTGTACGTTTCTCTTTCGAGGTACACAGTCTTTGGCACCAACTTGTTGACCAAGCTTCTGGCGTATTTGAGATTCATTTACTACAGCAAATTGTCTTACAAAAACATCAATTTTTACTTGAATATTTTCTATTAGTATACATGACTTTGTAACTTTTCTTGTATCAACAAATACATCAGGTGATTAATTTGCAATTCTTTGCAAGTGAATGATTTTTTCAACTTCTTACTCGCATTGATTGTTGTGGGGATCAAAATGAGATAGAGTATTTCATTCCAATAAATTTTATCTTATTTTTCATGATGTAGTTTTACCCATCCTAGAGTTGAGAAAGCCAGTTCATCAAAATAACAATCTATTAAATATGCATCAAATAAATCACTTGTTAAATGTTTAAGTGTCTTAATAATGAACCGTGAATCAAAAACAAAATAAATTCCAAGTCTTCGTTGGAAACCATTTTAGTACAATATGGAAGTGAAATTAGAACTTGGACATCACAATCAAATACTCATAAGTGAGAAATATTAGGTCTTAATCAAAATATAGGTTGTAAAGGTAAATATTGATGACAAATAGTTGACCTTATACAAACTAATAATGCAACATGAAATATGACATGACCCCTAATAGAAACTAGTAGTTTTATTTTCATAAGTAATTGTCTAGTGATGAGTTGTAAACATTTGATAAATAACATTGTTAAACCATTATGTGTATGGACATGAGCAATCGAATGTTCAATGGGAATCCCAATTGACATAGAATATTAATCGAATCTAAATTCACCAACATTTCAAGACAAATTGTCTTGATTGGATAATTGAAATTGAGCTCGCAATTTTAGGATCTAAGCAAGTAGTCTAACAAAAGTTACATTCCTAATGAAAAGTAAATGGACATTGAACAATCAGTAGAAGAACCAATTAAAATTATAAAATGACGAAATGATCCACATATATAGTCATGTATTCTTTCCAAAAATGTTGGAGATTGAACATTAGAAATGATTCCTATTCTTGTCTTGTGAGCCAGCCATCTTTCTTTATCTATGAGCCATATAGCTTGTCACAACTCAACACTCCTTCAATTGGGAACTTTTCGTCACACCTAACTTTTATAGTGGAAGGTTTAATGACTAACTTGCATTGCGAGCAAGCATTACATTGATAATCATTAGATAAAAGAATTTACTGGTTCTTTAAGGAATGTTTATATGAGTTGTTTATTATTCGACACATCATTATTGCTCCTGGGTGACTAAGTCGATCATCTCAAAGTATAAATTTTTTTAGGTCAATGAACTTCAAGTTTTTATGAATATTTTTTATGAATGTACCATACATGTCAAAGGGAAGTGCCAAGAGTTTTTCTTTATCTTCTTCTGGCTATATAGAAAAGAAATTCTGAAAAGATATTCAACATTATTTTCTTGTAACGTCTCAATATTATATATTTTACAGCGGATATCTTTAAAATTAATCAAATCCCTTCGGAATTAGTTAGAATAAAGTGCATTTTCAATGTATTTCTTTATTATTTGATAAGATAATACTAGCTCTTTTGGAGCATTCAACGATATTTGATGCATCTGATATCGTATTACATTATTTTCTATAATGTTAAATTCAAAAAATATTTTTTATCTCGAATAATAGTATATGTACTTGATGAGCTAAACATATATCTTGATAATTTATTTTGAATCTATAAATATGACCAAAAAGATATTTTTAAAAAATTGAATTTATGACAAAAAAGAGTTAAACATAAATCAATACTTTATCAATTGTAAAATAATTTAACAATGCATATTAATGTCTCAAACTTTAATAAAAGTAAAAGTATATCTCAAATTAAACTTCTAATTCAAAAGAAAATAATAAGACATTTAAAGTAAACTAATTTATATTTTCCATAA
The DNA here is from genome assembly GCA_903798405.1 of Fraxinus platypoda. NCBI lineage: Eukaryota > Viridiplantae > Streptophyta > Magnoliopsida > Lamiales > Oleaceae > Fraxinus > Fraxinus platypoda. Next base: position 4,672 of record CAIGRT010132614.1, read on the forward strand.
CATCACCCAGACAAATGGTCAATATTATCATTTGGATCAACAAATAAATTAAAGACATCTAAGTGGGTCACATCAATTGGACTATCAAAATCAGCAAAATTTGTCTACAATTTTCCTTTTTCCTTGATTGAATTTTATTTGAGGTCCACAAGATACTTTTTCGTGTGGTAGGTATGTGACCAATGACCTTTCATTTTATATCTAAAACAACTTTTCCATGCCCTCTTTTGGACTAGTTATTTTAGTTTGATTTGTACATTTTAAAATTATTGTCTTGTTACTAATAGTTTTGTAGATTGTTATGCACATGATTTCTTCTATGTCCATGTCCATGTCCATGTATTCGTGTTCACAATAACATTTGCATCTTGATATTGCATTTGTTTTTGGCAATACAATATCATTTGCTTCAGGCAATGGTACAGAACAAGTTGTACGTAATTCATGATTTTTCATCAACAATTCATTTTTTTGTTCAACTACAAATATGCAACATATAAATTCTGAGTACTTCTCAAAATCACACTCACGGTATTATTGATACATGAGCACATTTGAGACATAAAAGGTGGAGAAAGTTTTTCCCAACATATCATCATCAGTGATCTTTTCTCCACACAAAGTGAATTTTGAACATATTATCAACAGTTCATTGTACTCACTGGCAATTTTAAAAACTGTAAATAATTGTGCAGCTATTCATAGTGGACTTTGGGAGGACTGTAGTCTTCTGAATGTCAAACCTTTCAATCAAGTTTTTTCAAAGAACTTGTGGATCCCTCACAATGAGGTACTCAATTTTTAACCCATCGTAGAAATAGTAACGAAGGAAGATATGTGCTTTTGCAAGATCATTTGTGATAAGATAAATTTCAGCATCGAGATTCCATAATAGCTAATTTTTGTCCGATAAGTCGAGTGCAAGAAACTCAAGTTTTGTAATGTTCGTCATTTGAATAACTATATGATAAAATAAAAGACACAATTAGTTTTCAAAAAAAATATGATTAGACATGATATAATTATATAAGAATTAAGAGATAAACACTAATTCATAAGTTACATATATGATATATTTTTTGAAACGTGTGGTAATTCGAAATCACATTATATTTTATTATTACTTTTTCAAGAGTAATATGTCAATATTTTTCTGAAATATTGAAATTATAATATCATGTTCTTTAGGAGCAAGTAATATTTTTCTAGAATATTAATATAAGATTGTGCTACTTTAGGAGTAATAGCGAAATATTCTTTGAAAATATTTAGAGATCTTATGAAATTATGAATTTTCAAGATAAGTATAATAAAAAAATCAGATCTATTTTATTTTATCAAATAACTCAAAATATATTAGGATATAAACTAAATTTATGTAATATTAGTTCATATAGACATGTATAGACATGCACGGTTGAAAATTGCAGTGACTATTGACTACCAAGCAAAAGAAATACTTTAAAGGTCCAACATTACAGTGAATTATGAGCATGTAATTGCAATGAATTTTTGAATGCAAGTCCCTGATCAAGTGAATGATCAAGTGTGTGAAAGAGGATGGCAACATGTAATTTGGTGTTGGCAACAGCAATGAATGTAAATCACTAAATTATATGTTCTGCACATGTGAATGTGATAAATAAGAATAATGATATTCATAGTCAACGACTGTAAGTAGTATTCTTATATGAGAACTTGTTATTTGAGATATTAATGAATGATAAGTTAATAACAAGCTAATGTTTTAAATAACAAGATGTCATATAGGATGACTACTGACAACCGCTGATTATGAATATCATTGCTCAATAAATAATTACAAAATGATCAATAATTACATGCAACTTGTTGATCAATATTCAAATCGTGTACTGTGCAATAATTTCACATAATTATAATCATCAATTAAAAATATTGGTAAGCGTGTGAATAAAAATTGACGATCAGAAAAAAAAAAAAAAAAACATATACGTGACAAGAAATTATTGCATTGGTATACAATTTGAGACTAAGTATAGACTACATTCTAGCTAATTCACTTTGATTTTAGAGACTCGTGCTGATAATATGTTATAAGTTAGATGGTGAAATAAAAGAAAATAGAAAACTAAATAAACTTTTGTGAAGTTTTATTATAACAGTGGATTCATATTTATAAGGTTCAAATGAGAGTTACAATCTGAACAATCCCACATAATTATTGGGTCTTGTACAATCACACATCCACACGATCTTGATGCTGACCTTAATATATTATCATTTTTAAATTGAGCATATATTAAAATTTTAACCATCTTATATATTTTATGCAGATTTTTTGTTTATAATTTAGAAATATATGAGAATAATTTTATCCCATATTATAAATGTATGTACAAGTGCAAGAAGGGTATTATGAAATCAAAAAAAGAAGTTAACAAACTCCATAAATAAAAAATTCTCACCCCGTCATAAAACTAAAATGAAAAGAAAGAGCAATGTATAAGTATATTCAAATTTAAGTATGTACTTTATTACAACAATGATCCTTATATATAGGGTGTCAATAAAAGCTATAATCTAAATCGAATACACTCTTCAAAAGTACTTAAGACCTGTCTAATTATCCTGATAAGACTAAATAGTTATCAATAATTATTCTATCATTTTATAACACTCCTTTGATAACTATTTGCATAATAATTGTCTCACAAAAAAATTTAGTTCGGCAACGAAGAAAAAAATAGCACAATTAATTATAAAAAATTTGAATAGTAAAGTATTGTTTCGTTAAAATCTTGTTGAGAAAATTCAATAGGACAAAACTTGACCGAAGAAAAAGGAGAACTATTATCGTGATTTCAATTAATGAAAGTGTTGGTGATTTGGGTAGTGAAATGGTTGTTTGTAGTTGACAAGGTGAATAGTAAGGTTTAATTCGTAGAAGTGTAATTAAATTTAATGTGGAATAGAATAACAAAAAGAAAAGCAGAAGAGTGAAAGACGAAAGAAAAATTCGAGTCAAGTAATAAAACACTTTCTTCTTAAGAAAAAATTGTCCCGCAACAGTGCTAATAGATTACGGCATTTGTCTCCTAAGATACAGTGGATACAACTTGTGATAGAAGCACTTTAAACCACAAGCAATAACGAACTCAAACAATTTTTCTCCTATCTCCAAGAAAAGGACTTTTAGAATATTTTTTGGAGAGATTTAGATGTAAGACCCAATACAAATGATATTTGATGCATAATTGACGTCCAAATTGTCATATTTATAGAAGATGAGAGATTGTGAGTGAAAAGAGATGCCACAAAACTCAGTAACCTTCACGATTGCTATCGCTAGTCTGTCGCTGACCTCTCATTCGAGCGTCAGTTATACCTTTTCAACAGAAAATGTTTGCCTACCTGTCGCTCGAGCTACATTGTTACCTCTTTTCCTCCTCGTTTTTCTTCAAAATTTGAGCCGCAATTTCTCATTATTCTGAAATTGGTTTTGATATTTCAAATATACTACGATTATCTATTCGACGAGTAAAACAAGTTAGTCTATATATTTTTATAATTTGAATATCGGATCAAATTCGAATATTTGGTTGAAATTGACACAAAGTCACTTTTTAAGTTTTATACTTAACCAAATTTTCAAGCTTTAAACCAAATTCCAATAGAAAATCCTCATATCGAATCATTCATATCTTATACACCAATGTTTTAATATCTCAATTCTGTTTAAGTTTTTTTTGTCTTTTCATAATTTTCAAGCAATATCATCTTCATACAAGATATATATCAATCTTTCAAGACTACAGTAACATGATAATGTACTGAAAAATAGATCTTGATGTTGCTCTTCAAGAGTCTCGTACTCAATTTGTAACGTATAAAATTATTATTTTAAAGGCAAAAATCTTGTAGATTATGGACATTCATTACACAAAAAAATATGCTTCATTAAAATCGTACTAAGAAAAACCTTATAAAAATCCTAATGAAGAAAAAAGACTACATCGTTCCTTTGAATACACTACAAAAGTTGATTCATTAAAAATCTTGTCAAAAAATTCAATAGACAAAAACCTTGGTAAAAAACAAAAGAGAACAACACATATTTACTTGTCTTATGATAATATCAATTGAACTATATGTTTCAGATATATTAAATCATTCAAGAATTTTTATGTAATTGCATCAATCACAGAATAATTTATCTATTTATTTAATGTTTTTTCAAAATTAATTATGTTAAGAGTCGTGCCTGATATATTACAACTTCATTTTTTCTCTTTTCATTTTTGCAAAAGTATACAATTTTAGTTATTTGGATTACATGTCCAAAAACTTGAAATTTCTATAGTAAATTTCATTTTTTTAAGATTGCATTCTTTTATTTGATTATTTTTTTTATATTGTATTCTTCGATGAATTTTCTTCAATATCCTCTCTATCATTCATAATAAGAAGTACTAAATTATGTGCAAAAAATTTTCAACAACATTTTCTTTTCAATTATATTTCTTTTTTCATGATTACATAACTTATTGAGATATCTCAATTTTAAATAGTTTAGGTACCTAAACTTCTTTTACGGTTTTACAATTTATTATGTCTATATACCCACTAGGAGTATATGCATTTATAATGAGCTCATCTTTACTATTTGCTGCACTTTTTTTTAAAAGATTATGCCCTATAAACAGTGGATTGGGCTGGATGAGCTACCTTCTATATTGCATTTGTACTAGTAGTAGAGTGGCTTGTATTTTCAATTAGAAAAAAGAAGATTAAGCAAGGCGAAGTCTATGTTCTATGTTGACCTCAAAATATGTTGCCAACAGATGTCAGACCCACTCGTGCATGCGCAAGCTATATCCAACACACAAAAAGGGATCAACGGCCAGGATCACTCTACAATTGGACGTGGGAGAAGCTCAACGACACAAGACGTTTATGTTTGGGTTCCGGCAAGATATCCAAAACACGATTGTACAATAATTACCAATCTCTAAGAACTCAAATTAAAGATTGTAAATCAATGTAAGATAACCAAATGAGTTGCTCCAAGTATTTAAAGTTGCATTAGTCCTCAATTGTTACATGGTGGGGGTTTTATAGTATCACAGATGAAATGATGACGACCTTGGATGAAACTACACGTGGCCTCATCTCCTCGGCCGAAGCATCATGTCCTAGCCATCAAGTTGACTTCCTAGCTTTACAAAGCATTTAATATTCTTACACCATATTGACAAGATAAGACACAAATACACTTTTTACAGAAGTCACATCAATCACTCAAATAGGATCTCTTTAATGAATTCAAAATCTCTGCACGTGGGCCGTCAATAATTGGAGTGGAACCTCGGATATGGGCCTCCTCGGCACATCCACCTCGAATTAACAATGGGCCTCGAAAATTACCAACTGGGCCTTGTCTTCTATGGCTGGTGGTTTGGCAGGCATGGGTCCACAACTTCACTAGGCCGGCCACGTAGCAAATGCTAGTACCAAGTCATAACAATAGTTCTCCAAGTCCATGTATGATTATTTATATAATGCGTGGGCTTTTAGTAGTCAATGAAGTGCCCTCCTTGGGCATCACAAGAAAGCTTTAAAATTTCTGAGCTTTAAAATTTCTGATCCATCATGCTAGTTCCCCAAGTCCAGGCATAGATATTTATAGTATGCGTGGAGTTGATAGTTGAATTTGTTACGGGATACTGGAGCTGAGGCGGTGAAAATGTTGAACTACCGAGACTCATTTACTTTGAAGATAGCCGAACTTGTTTCTGGAGCTGAGGCAGTGAAAATGCTGAACTGCCGAGGCTCATTGACTTTGAAGATAGCCGAATTTGTTATTGGAGCTGAGGTAGTGAAAATGCTGAACTGTCAAGGCTCATTTACTTTGAAGATAACTGAATTTGTTTCTGGAGTTAAGGCAATGAAAATGCTGAACTGCCGAGACTCATTTACTTTGAAGATAGCTGAATTTGTTTCTGGAGCTGAGGCGGTGAAAATAGGGGTGAACACTGTTCGGCTTGGGCGATTTGTGTTATATTTTCAACT
>CAIGRT010132641.1:0-16052 GCA_903798405.1 Fraxinus platypoda
GGTCTGACACAGGCCCGTAACAGTACTGATAGAAGGTTCTTCGATACAATATTCATATATTTAAGTTGTTAACTTCCAAGCTTTCAGATTTAAGGTTTAGTTCAGTTATTTCTGATTTACAGAAAAATCATTTCAAAGAGAATACCTCAATATTGAAGCCGAGTTCAAGAAGAGCTCAGCCAGGTTGATTTATCTCTAAGACTCTGATTTTCCATGCAAAATTGATGGACGTAAATAAATAAATTTAAGTCGAGATGGCAACATGTACTCTAAGTCTAAGTCTCATTTGAATACTTAAAATAACTTATGTAAGATTGAGTAACACGACGAATTAACATCACAGTTAGTCTTTCAATTCGTTCTCGAACTGTAATATCTTCCATATTCATTAATGTCACATCATTCATCCAACTTATTGGATTTTCTTTTTGTCTAGCAGGACATCTACATAACTAATACTAGAGGTTGTTGAAAGACCATTAGCATGGGATTAAAAAAAAAAATTGGTGGCCGGGAATGGGGTGGGGTGACAAATCTTATCATTTGAATATCATGGAGAAAACGCGTTAAATAAGTCCTTTTCTAATGAGTTAATTGTTAAGTTTTGTCTATGCAACATTTTCATGGTTTCTTCAATGTCCTCATTTTCTCTTTCCACAAGTATCAATTTAAAATTTAAACCAGTGGATAAAAAGTAAATTATTAGATTATTTTTTACACAACACGCAATTTAACGTACATTAATGGAAATGTACTTAATTGGGTTCATCAACTCTTCTACATTAGCAGAAACTGTTATCGAAGCACATATGAATGTGAGCATTGAGCGTGAAGCATGACTTCATAGCCAATGAATAAGAACTACGTGGACAAGCGAATAAAATAGATTCAATTATAAATTTCACTAATCAATAGTTGTCATGTGTCACAAAGATAAAAACACTAATTTTCCTCAAGACCTGGATAGAAATATATAAATAAGCATAGTCGAGAATTAAGAAAGATATGCAAATCTAAGTATTCTCGTTTCAAATAGTCATTTCTTCTCTTGCTCCGGCTAACGTTGAATCTGTAAGTTCAAGGGAAGAAAACTCTAGCTAGATAAAGGAATATATATAAAATTAAGCCTCAATTCATCCAATATTGACAACAATTGATCTAGTTTAACGACACGGATAAATATATAAAATACACTTATCATATTAACTCTCTAATATAGAACATGTTGTATATAAATAGTTTGATGTGACATATTATCGATACTTAATAAAATAGTTTGATGTGACATATCATCGGTACTTAACATAAGTTAAATATTTGTACTCAATAGATTGTTTCTCCTTTTAACAACTAAGAGCTTCGTCAAAACACTATTTACAAAAAGGAAGGACTCTAATTTTAGGGTATTCTCTATTTTGATTTTTCATTTTGTTTTTTAAATGAACATTTGTCAATTTCTCTTTTTTTTTTTTTTAACACATTTTTTTTATATGTATATGGTTAATCAAATCCAACATGATTTGAACTCTAAGCCCCATCTCTTGGGAATAAATGCTTCCTTAGCTGTTTGTCGGATAAAAACAAAGTCTTAGAAATTTGTAATTCATCCATCTAAGCGAATAAAGGCTCAAACATAATCAGTGTGCCCATCATGTCCGTACCTTTATCATAAGTTAAGTTATCCCCGTGGAATCCCATCTTAGATTTTTTTTTTTTTTAAAAGACAAAAGGTTGAATTTCGATCTTACGGTCCATCTACTTCTTTCTCTATGAATTCATGCGCTTAACACAGGGAAGTCAGACTCTGAAAATTCTTCCATACGATGCTATTAATCATTGTATCATTTTCGCTAGAATCATTATAAACATATTCGACCCCTTTGTTTTCCTCGATAACAGCAATTTTTAATTCACTAGAAATTATCCAGCTACAAGTCCTTGTCATTTTGGGACATCCCCATTTTCATAAACAAATAGTCTTTCGTTTAGGTAGTGACTCTATTTAAGTAAGACGAGTTGACCCGGCTTTTCTTCCTCGAATGGCAATGGGTTAGTTGAAGCGTGTATCCAGCACTACACGCACAAATTTCGGAAACATCGAAAAGTTGGTACAGTGACAAAGTCAACGTTAGTTGACCACTTGCAAGTTTGCTCATGAAGTTTTCAAATATTTTAATAAACCTCGAGAAAATTAGTACATTTTGACGAGGCATGACAATGGACTAGCAGGTTGCATGTGAACAATTTATTTTAGTCATAGATATCGGATTCAATTTGAACGTTAATTCGACTAAAAAATTGGATCATTAGTTGAATCGACAAGTCAATAATCGAAGCGTTAGGCCACTGCTTAAGAAATTAATCCAAAATATTAAAAAAAAAAAAATCTTTCAGAAAAATTTAGATTTTTAAGTTATTTGTCACTAGTTATTTTATATCTATATATATTTTGTTTGTATTGTAAACTAATTGTCTTTTTAAATTCTACAACTAATTGATCAAGTACTTAATATTTCAAATTCATTGGTATATTATTACATTATTTCAATAATTAATTTTATCCAAATATTTCATGGGATCCACAACTTTTCAATTACATAATTCATTAACTTCTATAAAAATTTAACCAAATTTTGATTTTAATCCCCACCAAATAGAAGCTAAATAAGTTACGTTCAATGAATAATTTTTTGTTAGAAAAGTCATGTAAAATAATGTATGATACTATTTGTTCTTTTGCATCTCAATATAAATTTCTTATTTATTTTAAGCTCAGGTTATAACTTTATATCATTTCCAATTTAACAAATTTTCAAGAATTAATTTTTTATGCACTTTTTTTGTTTTACGAAAAAGAATAGAAGAGAAATATAAGCATTTGTTTGAGCCCCATTTTGGAGAAAAAAAATGTGTTTTGGAATATTGATTTTTCGAGAATATGTGGCTAAAAATGAGTTTTTGATAAAATATGACTCAAACAAGGGATAATACTGATAAAAATGAGTAATGCTATTTGTACATGACTGTGTACATGATGGTGTATAGATAAATGATATGAAAGAGAGATAAAGAGACGAAAAAATTCAGTTATTGTAATCTTTTCCTCTTTTCCATATCATCTATCTGTACATCATTTTGTACACAATGACGTACAAGTAGCATTGCTCGATAAGAATATATAGTTATGTGTTATAAAAGTACATAGTTTTGTGTATTGATAAAAAAAAAATGAATTTAACGATGTATTGAAAATACTTGAATTAATATAAAACTAATTTACGAGAAAGAGAGATGCAAGAAAGAAGAGTTAATTTTTAGATGAAAGAGTAATAGAAAATACAATTTTGAAGAATAATAAATGGCATATAAACTGTTTTTAAGTAATGTATAATATAGAGTGTAAATTGTTATTTTTTTAAATTAGGTGTACTTTGGTATGTTTAGCCATTTTATAATTGCAAAATGTAAACATTTCTATCTTTTTTCTGCAAAATATGTTTTTTGTTAGTCATGAGTAAAAATTCTAGTATTCAAACGTAATTTTACAAAATATGGTATGCAAATTATAATTACATCCTAAATGCAGGGTGAATTTGTAAATTTCACTATTCCATTTTACCAAATTGTATTAATTTTATTATCTAATCAAATCCAATATTTTCAACTAATCTGACATTATCTTGGTTATTAATTAAAATAAGCATATAAAAAATGTACAATATTCCTACCCTTTGGATGCATTTGATATGCTAATATGCAGAAAACTGGTTTAAAAAAATAAGTGAATTGACACTAAATTGTCATTAATTTTGAAACATTACGACTAAAAGTTTAAATTATTAGATGAGAATATTCAATATCGTAGAAGAGCAAACAAACTACTTAGGTTCAAGTTTCTCCCTTGCTATTTATGAAATTGTATGTATCAAGTCTTTGATTAAAAAAAAAAAATCCCGAATCCACCTTACATATGTAGTGAAATTTGAAGATTAGAATTTTAATAAATAGATTCATCTTATAACTTTATCGCCTTATAACTTTTGATGAAGTCCTTCAACCAACTATCATGACTAATCTTATAAAATATGTTAGAATTAGGTTGTGACCCAAATTTTTGTTGAGTATTTGATTGGAAATATCGTTGGAGGAGTATTGAGAGTCGGTAATAGACTTGCAAAAGTCTTGAAGAAGTAAAATACAACAAGGAGAAGGTTTCTCGATTTTAGCAATTTTCTCTTCTATTTCAATTCAAATAGAATTTCACCATGTGTTAGGCTCCTGTTTGTATTAATTTTCCTAGTATGTTAAAATTCTTGTATTATAAATATGTGGTGTATTATACATATTTATTTGATCAATTCAAAGAGTAATCCAAGTGGATCTAGATTAATAGAGAGACTTGTGAATAGAGATATCCAGGAGAGAGTCTTGTGAAATTCACTCTAACATAGTGTAACTCCTTATTTTTAATATGGTAAATTCTCTGCCTTCGGCCTTGGTTTTCTTCCCGTCTTGGATATCTACATAAATCTTATATTCTTGTGATTATTATTTTCATATTACTTATATCTTGTCTTTAATATTCATAACAAATGGTATCAGATCTATCACGGATTTTATAACAAGTGGTATCAAAACCAAGGTTTGGCAGTTTTTAGGAGACCCAGTTTTGTTTCGTATTAGAACGAGGTTTGATTGTTTCGGGATGGCAAGTTTGAAGGTTGGCATTCCACCTTTGAATCACAACAAATCTTTTTGTTATGACATATTTTTGTTTGGATGCTGGAGGAGAAACAATATAAGCATCAAGTTGTGATATAGGGGCAGAGAATCCCAATTATATGTCTTAGAAGGTTCGTTGATCACGTTTGATGCAGTTATCCCTAAATTGAATAAAATAGATATTAAACCTCAAGAGAGATTCGGTAAGGCTGATTTAGTTGCATATGGTTTGATAAGCATTGACTCGAATGGAGTTGGTGATAATTCGAGCAAATTTAATATCGAAGAACCTGCTGCTAGTTCATGTGGAGTTAGTTGTGACTTTGATGATTTTGTTCCTCGTGATGATAATTCGAGCAAATTTGATACCAAGATAATCCTGCAAATAAGAAGTGATTGGATTCAGTCGACAATTGCTGAGTTTGCCCTAGTTGGGCTTTGTGGAAGATGTGGAATAATTTATTCGAAATGTAATTTTTGGAGAATTTTATTAGAGTTGAAGAGTTACGTTTTATTCCTTGCGGTGAAATTCGTGTCAATGTGAAGTTTGTTAGAATTAGGTTGTTACCCCCAATTCTTGTTGAGTATTTGATTACAAATACTATTGGAAGATTATTGAGAGTTAGTAGTAGATTTGGAGAAGCAGTTTATCTCTCATATTTCAACTCAAATACTTCATTATTGGTTTTACCTTTTATAATAAGAATTCTTATACCATAAATATGTGGTGTATTACACATATTTATTTGATCAATTCAGAGAGTTATCCAGTGGATCTAGATTAATAGAGAGACTGTAAGATATAGATATTCAGAAAAAGTCTTGTAAGATCCAATCTAATATATTGTAACTCTTTACTTTTGATTTAGTGAATTTTCCACCTCTGTCCATAAATTTTCTCCGTCTTGGATTTCTATGTAAATTTTGTATTCTTATAATTGTTATTTTCATATTCTTATATCTCGTCTTTAATATTTATAACAAGTGGTATCAGATCTATCATCGTGTTATAACAATTGGCTTAATTTTTAAGAAGTGGTATTAGAGCAAACTTATCACTTTATTTCTAACCAACTGTATCGAATTAAATAAATGACCAATGTGTGTTTGTTTCGCAGGGCCATAACTATATAAGAGGATTGTAAGGACGTCATTCAAGATCGACAGTAGAGCAAAACACAGAAATTACTGGTTTATTACTTTCAATTTATTTCGAAGAATACGTGCAATAGATATCATCTCACGCTGATTTGAACAAACTTACAGAGTACATAACCTAATAAAATAAGAACAATTCTAGGTGTACAATCATTAGTTGTTTACAAAGTGTTGTAAACAACTAATGATTGTACAAATAGCTTTTTTGATAAAATAAACCTCATTTGCATCAATTAATTGCAGAACAAACTTTTCGAATTTCACCATTAGTCCCCGTCTTAACCTCAATATTACTCATTTTAACCATGGACTTTCCGAATTCAGCACTAAATGTCAATCCAAGCAGTCCTCTAATTCCCAAAAAACGTTGCACAAATGTTTTTGTGGAATCATCAGTCCATAACTTCTGATCTGATTCAAGAATTCCACGGCCATTCCTCAGGTTGGCGAAAAAACAGTTATCGAACTGGTTTTCACTTCCGTTATCGAGCCCTACCCTTGTGGAAGTGTCGCCGTTTTCAGGACAAAGGGACCGAAGTTGAGGAAGAAATGTGGAGTCAATGGAAGGGTCAGCACCAGTAGTTGAATTGAAGTTGTATAATCTGTATCTGAAGAACTGGCAAGCTGAGGTGCATTGTATAATCTGTATCTGAAGAACTCGCAAGCTGAGGTGCCAATGGTGTGTCCCCCTACATATTCATGCATAGATGTTTGTGTTAGCTTTGATGCTATAAAACTAAAAAATGGGACCTAAACTTTAGGATAATCCGGTCATCAACAACGGATTTTTCCATGACTATTTCAAATTAAAAATATTACGGTAATGCTTGGTTAACTTGCGACATAAAATTTCAGACCGTAGAAATATAGTGAACAAGATTTCATTAATACTATTATGTGCTCACCGACGAGGGTAACAAGATCTTGAGTGTTGAGACCTTTTGCTGCAAACTTCTGTTTTTGAACCTCAACGGAATCAGTAAAGCCAGGAAGATTCAAAGCATCGGATGCTAATGAAACCCGCCCATCTCTCCGTCCGGTAGGCACAGCCCATCCTGGTCCACCAGCCTACATCAACAATCAAATAGCCAATTAGGTCGATGAGTAATTTATGGTCACTCCTTCTTGGTACCAGGCTTATTTGTGTCCGTATCCATATCTGACATGTATCATACACTAATATGTCCTATTGACATGTACAGCGTGTCCATGCACAACACATATTAGATACCGATAATTCATGGTGCTGACACATCATGCCACATGTGCTATCACTACTTTTGATCATTAATAAATGAAAGGAGAAACGAACTTACCAGTACAACTGCATCGCGAGCCGCAAGAGCAACAATGTCAGCACAAGAAACAACACCAGGGCATGCAGCCTCAAGTTGAGTCTTAGCATCATCAATAACTTCATATCCTCTCAACAAACGATTTGGTCCGGCCATTTTCTCAGCGTCGTCACCATTAATAAGTATAGAGCCATCACAACCTTGTACGAAACAGTCATGAAAGTGCATTCTGAGCAAACCAGGAGCAACTGTGGGATTTGAATTAAACCGAGATCTCACTGCAGATTGCACGATGGATTCAGCCCGAGGACACGACCTTGAATAGAATCCAACCCGTGTTCCCTGGCCTAGCACCACAGTGACAGGAACAGCAAGCAAGAAAAATAATGCAACTGACATTTGTCTGAAGTAATAATTCCTCATTGCAGAAAAACCTTCGATTGGTTTACGAACAAGAAGAATTAAGGTGGTTTTTCTTTAATTGTTTTACAAACCAGACAGGATAATGAAATCCAGTACTGATATTTGTAGCTAGTGTTTGAGTTGATGGTAAAGCAAAGGTTTTATGTGCATATTTATATGCACAGAAAGATAAAGCCAGCTTGTTTGCATGCCTGGAGAAAGTAAGCAAAGTCTTCTTCGAAGAATTCTGATGGCTGAAAATTCTCGCTTAATTAATTTGGGTATAACGAGTCACGGGTGGAATTTTAGTAGAATTGGTCGATAAGAGGAAAAGATCAACACTTGCACAATCAATTGTGATAGTATAACGAGTCACGGGTGGAATTTTCGAAATGACTATCTCGAAAATAAAATGTTACGAGGAAATATATCGTGGACTGGATGAGCACTAGAGCATGTTACTTCAAATTACAATTATAGTGATTTATATTCACATGCCAGGATAAGTAAATATTTTGAGTTTAATTTTGCGATTACGAGAATTGTATCTCAGTTAAACTTTTAAAAAAATAATAAACATTAATGTGTATGATAAAAATAACATTTAAATAAGTAAACCTGTTTTCTATATAAATAAAATTTTGTTGGTATTGTTGTTGGATGATGAGTTGGGTGGTCCGATAATGGCTTATCTGCAAGGAAATTACGCTATGTTTGGTAGAAATTGAAATTAAATTTTTAGTAGATTTTGATAGAAGTTGTTGAAATATTTGATTGGAAAGTAATGAGATCCATAAAATATGAAATTAAAATTAATTGTTGATTTTGACTTAAATTAAAATATAGATTTTAATACGTAGGAGATAGGTGCTACATGAGTTTATTGCATGGTATGGGTTACTTATATATTATATAAAAACAAAATTGTATGTACTTTTTCACCGCCATGCAGTCAACGCCTAAGCTTTGTTGTTAATAACAAGACAAGATGTAGATGAAATAATTTGACTTGAGATGCAAAAAGTATTTATCATTGTCAAGAAAAGAGGGAGAGAGAAATATAAAAATAACATATACTGATTGAAATTATTCCTCTTCACGATTAAATCCAAAAATTTAAATCAGTCAATGTATTTATTGGTCATATATTATCAAATTAAATGGTCACAAATCAAAAAAATATAGGTCACAGTTAATTTATCGATCACAAATGACAAATTTTATAACTCACAACTCAAGTTTTTTGATCACATATTATTTATTTGTTACCATCTCAAATAATTGGTCACAATCAACCAAATAATTTGTGACACCACCACCATTTGTGATCATCACTTCACCATCGCACCGCGCACAGCACCGTCGTCAAACACCACCTCCATCGAGCCACCCCTACCACCTCATGACAATTGGTCAACACTATTGCACACCACTAAAGCCACTAGCACGTCGCCACCACCGCACCCAACCATTGCACCATCATTGCACACAACACCACAACTAACCATCACACTACACATAGCATAAATTATTACTCGGTCAACCCAACACCGCACCCATCGTGCTCAACACCACTGCCCGAAGCATCGCCTCACAACGTCGAGCGATTTGTGGACGGGCAGTGGCGGGCCGATATGTGGACGGGCAACACCGAGACAATGTTGAGATGATTTATGCAATATCATATTTGCATAAGAGTATGGTAAATAGGGTTAAAAGATACCCATGATTTGACATGAAATAAAACTATCTTGTGAAATGTCATAAATTTGATAATTGCATATATTTGAAGAAACTGCAATTCTTGTGAGTGAGGATGATTAGCACTCTTCGTTGTACTATACTGCAATGCTTGAAACCAATTAAAGTTGGTTTATGATTGAAAAGTTTTATTGGTCTATGAGAAGACCTTGATCAAATTGTATTGATGTACAATACATCATGTGCAATTGAAATATATTGTCAATTGACGAAGTACTTATACTTTCTCGAAGCATTTGATATAGACATTATCTATTTGATAATGGATTGAACTATGAAAGAGTTGATAAACTCTAAGTTCAAGCATAACCCAAAATGTGAGGGTTAACATTAATGTGTGTAAACTTATATGAGAAAGATCAAAACTTGTGGATGTATCTTTACTAGATTGCATATGTATTCCTTATTAAGGAATTGTGGGGGTAACTTAAATTAAAAGTTACATTTTCTTATATCTTATAGTCATAGAAGAATGTCTATGAAGTGAAAAAGTAAGAGAGCCCTTATATAATTATAAGGATGATATACACTAGTTTAAAATGGTTGTGATGGGTTGAAAGCCAATTATGGTATTTGTTTGGATATGCAAAAACAACTAGAATACTTGGATAATATTCATAAAGTTGAATGCATTACGATGTTTAATAAAATATTGAACATTCATGATTCTGAAATACACTAGTAAATATGATTGATTTGCGTAGTGTTTAATAGAAATCATCCAACCATAAGTTAGAAATTGATAAAGCTTTACATAAAGCTAGTGAGAAGCATGCGGTTTCGTAAAAAGATTTCTTAGTGGGTGACAATATGTATCTATTAAATGAATTAATCATCGGCTAGCTTAATTTAATAAGATACTACGTCATATGTCTAGACACGTGAGTCTAAGACATAATTACATAAGGAAATTAATCAAGAGGAATAATTTTCCTAAATCATGTAATGTCAATTGAGAACTTGACGGATACTTTATCTAAATCTCTAAATAGAGATATCTACTTCGAGTAGGATAAGGTTGAAACTCTTAAACCAAAAGATCCATCATTGATGGTAACCCTACCTGTCATCACTCAAAAGGTCATCCACGGGTTCAAAGGGTAACAACAAGTCATTTGATATATGGATAGTTTCAGCATTATAAAATCCGCAATAACCTTATCCTAATTATATAATATTGCTGGTTGTTACTGAAGTGAGGGTTGAGTTATAAACTCTTAATGAAATTCAATACATAGTACAAGTATCTTTAAAAGTAACAAACATACTGGAAGAACTTCACCTACATAAACTTCGAGGTAGTGCCGCCTCAATAGAGAGTTAGAGTTTCTCTCTTAAAAATTTGTTGAAAAGGATGAGCGCAATGCCATATACCGAGACATTTTGTCCCGGTATGTTTTGTACCATGCGGCCGCATGGTACAAATTTTTGACCATTTTTTTTAGCCATTTTCAACCGTTGTGGTTTTGAATTTGGTACCTTTTGAAGATATTTTGGCACTATTTCGTACACATTTTCTGGGGGCTATATACAGATGATCATATTTCTTGTAAAGATGTTGAAAAAACATAACAAGTTTAAGATTCATTCCAAAATAAAAAGAAACAACTTCTTTCTTCTTTTATATTCATATTTCCTCTCTTAGTGAAAATATTCCCAACAAAGAGAGTGGAGCCAGAAGGATACATAGCTTGGTTTACATACGGAGATTATACGGTTACCTCATGAAGAGCTGTCTACATTGGATTAAGAACTGGGACGGAGACATGATAAGCATAGTCGATAACATCACTTTTTCCACAATTTCGTGGCTGCTACCAAATACCTCATGCAAAATAAAAGCACTAGGTTTTCACTAGTTGTTTGAAATGTATCTACCTAAAATTAAAATTATTTACAAATATCTTAGAAAGCAAAATTTAATAAAAGTTTAAGAGTTCAAAAGGTCAAATAGTACATTTGGAAAAATTTATTGTGTATTATTTAAACCCAGTTTAGTTTATCTTTTATAGCTAAAATTAAAATATAATAAACAAAATTTTATGAATAATGAAATAAAATACTGTAATCATATAAATTCAGGTATACAAATACTAATAAAATATGAAAAACTTGTAATGATATTTGATTTAATTTTTAGAAAAGAGAAAATTTGAGCATTAACAATATTTCAATTACTAAATGAATTTTAATATTTAATATTTGAGTATTAATAGATTTTAATTGATTCATAATTATTTTAATATGATGGTTATTTTTATTTGATATTTATTTTTAAATTCTAATCAATTATTAAGTGATAATTATTTCAACAATAAATTAAAATTGTTCATTAAAAAATCAAAAGTTACAAATTTGATAATTAATAAATTAGCACTAGAACAACATACATGTGTAATTTTCCAAGTGCGTTTAATGTAATTTTTTAAAATTTGCGGTATTAATAAATCAATACTTTATTTCATTAAATATAATTTCTAATTTAACATTTTTTTAATAATATAATTTCTAAAATAAGATTTGGTATGAAATATTTCAAAATGAAATTTGGTGTAAAATTTAGTGTAAAACCATCTCAAATGATATACTTTTACACAAAATTTGATGTATACAATGGGAGATAGAGATAATCTAAGTACCTTCCTTAATCTACGTTGAATATCGTTGATTTGACACATCAATCTATTAATTAATAAATTAATGATGATTCTCAAAATTTTAATTTTCTTTTATTCACAATTGGGTTAATGCGGTGCTTAACATACAAAAATCGTCTTCTATAAATTTAGGTTTCAATTTTTTTAGACATTTCAACAATACTGTCGATTTTGACTTTTCATTTTATTTAACATATTTTTTTATATGTCAATCGCTAATCAATGCAAACATGATTTGAATAATTCAATGAATAGAGAGTACCGAAATCTGTAATTTATTAAATACAATTATTATAAGTAAAAATATAGAATGTGGTTGGCTCATTCTATTTTAAAATGGAGAGTATTTTGAAACTTATTTTTAAATATTAACTCTAAAATGGAGAACATCTTGTATTTAGAGAGTTTCTCAGATATGTTTTTCCTAAATAATAAAATACAACATATATAGGATGTCAAAATCTCGATAAATTAATGTTTCATAAATTAATAGTTTTGGTTATAATTAAAAAATTTAATCCTGACTCGAATTAGTGCACTAAATTTATAATCTTGCTAAATTCATAAGATTTTAATTTAATTTAGTATAAAATAATAATTACTTGAATAATAAAATATTTATAATACATATTAAGGAATTTTTTCTTGACAATTTCAATTTTTTCAATATACTCATCCAAAGTTGCTTGACATTTTTCCAATTCAATTTTTAATTCACTAGAAATCATCCAGCTACAGGTCCTTGTCATTTTGGGACAGCCTCATTTTCATATACAAGTTGTCTTTCGGTTTGGATAGTGACCCTATTTAAGTGAGACGAGTTGACCCGGCTTCTCAACCTAGAAATGGTAATGGGGTAGTTGAAGCACTCAAATTTCAGAAGCATCGAAAAGTTGGCGCAATGACGAAGTCAAAGCTAGTTTAATTACCACTTGCAATATAACATTATTATTCATATAAAACAATGACCATACTACATGTAGATATAGGTTGATACATCGGTGTAAACCGATGTAAGTTGTCAAATTTTGGTACATTGATCTTAACAACTTTTCCAATCAACTGTCAGATTTTTTACATATAGGGGACGTCAATCATGGGGTACACTTTGTATGTACAAGTAGTTTAATAGGTATCCAATTAGTCCAATAAATGTAGACACGAGTAGTAACTTCTGACGAATCCAACTGGGCATTTCAATAGATTAATATAGTGCATGTGAACGATGTATTTTAGTCATAGATGCTAGATTTTATTTGGACATTGACTTGTCAAGGTACTGAATCATCGAATCACTAGTTGAATCGGTGAGTCAAGGAACAGACCAGTAAATCAATGTCTACAAAATTATTTAAAAACTTTCAAAATATAATTTTTTTCTTTTGAGGGAAAATTAAATTGTAATATTTACATTTTAATTTTCTAGTTTTGTAAATATAATTTTTTTAATAAAACTTATGTTATGCTCATTTTTGTTATTTACAAATGTTTGATTAGTTAAGAAAATTTACAAAATGCATCCTATATATATATATAGTGTACTTACACTTTACATACGATATTTTTCATAGTTACATTTTACAACACATTTTGCTGAAATATTTACAAATATACCATATAAAGAGCTGTTTGTATAACAAATCACATCCTATATATTACATTATATAATGTTTTGTATACGATTTCAAGTTATTGATTTTTCAATAAATTTTTTTTTCTCTAAAGGTTTTTTATATATATTTTAATAATATTTATTATCTTCTTTTCTAAAATCTAACATCAATCCTATAAAGCTTATTTTAGTTAATTAGTAAAATATCGAAAAAATTAGAAATGTTTCATTTGAATATTGCAACATTGTAAAAATTAACTAATTGCTACCTTCTAATTAACAAAAATTGTTCAAGGAATAAAAATTAAAAGCAATCAATTAAAATCATTTCTGATATTACTTGTATTTTGTAGTTAAAAAATAATTTCTTATTTATTATAAGTTGGGGTAATTTTGTAACAAAATATATATGTAAAGGCAGTGACGGATGGGGGGGACTGGGCCGGGCTCCAGCCCACTGAATTTTTTTAGGTAGATTTTTTTTTTTTTTTTTATGTAAAAAAAAAAATCATGTTTAATTTTTTATTTTTTTACGTATTAGCCCGGATTGTAATCCGGTCCTGTAAAGGTGAAATAGTAATTGAAATTTTGAGAATAAAAAAATTGGTATGTAAATTGTTACGTATTATGATACAAAGACGGTAATTTGTTATTTTCAATTATGAATATTTTAGTTTATTTTTTGTTACCATACCGTTAAATGTAGTATGGAAAGTGTAAATACACTCTATATAAATGATATATTTTGTAATAAAAGGAATATCAATCGTTGTTTTGATCTCGGTGTATTAAGTAACTGATGTATTTTCACTAAAAATAATCTCTCCGTGCATAACAAACCCAACATATGAGTAGGAATACAGTTTTACATGGACGTCGCGTTGACATATTGATGTGAAATTTCATTCATTCATCATGTAATTGAGGAGTGTACCATTAAACTAAAAATGGTTCCAACACATTTCGATCCAGCAGATGATATGACTTGAGCATGCATGGCTTGTACCAGCGAAATGGAGCATGAGTTGAGTTGTGTTGGTGTCCGACCTCACACTTCATTGAGTAAAAGAGCTTGGACTGAAAGTTCATATACTAAACCACAAGATCGGACTTAAAATTATTGAGACTAGCTTGGACAATTGCTATCGTAATTAGCAAAAACATTATGATTCATAATCTTCGTCACACTATCCCTTCCTAAATACCAACCACTCCCAGAATGACACGTGGTGACTATGACAATACCTATTTTTTAACCTATTAAGCAAGTAATGATTACCCAATATCAGGTTATCATTGACTGATGTCATAGTTGTGGCATATCCTTCATGATGATATCGACCTCAGTAACCATTAAGGAACTCGGATTTTGGAAGGTGGCACACATTTTTAGGATGGATAACGCAATTGCTTTGTATTTTGATTCAATTTCCAGCAATCACACCGTTAAAATTTCCTTTAAGTTGATCTAAACCTACCACGTCATTTTTAGTGATCAATAAGTTGTAACAAACATAGCAGCCATTTTTCCTTCGCTCTACTCTCTCAAGTTCTCTCGCATAAACATCTCTTCTTCATATTTCTTTTTGCAGTTTTTTATTCAGAGATTAATTCTTTGCAATCCTTGAGACCTTTTTGATGCAAATGGGTTCGAAAATTGCACCAAAAAAATTCAATGTATATTTTCCGATACTATTTTTTTTCCCCTCCAGATGACCTGAGCCGGGCCGGGACTCTTTGCAACCGTACCATGCCGATCCGGCTCGATTGGTACCACTGCATGCATGCGTGCACCATTAAAAATTCTTTGCACCAATGAGTGAATGTCTTTCTTTTCTTAAATTTGTCTGAAAAATTACATTTTGAATTTTTAAGTTGTGTTTAATTTGAAATTAGGGTATGAAGGAAGAAATGACTCTAATTGTTTCATATTCTATTTTTATGTACATTTCATCCATGAAAATGGAATTATTTATAAATTTGTTTGTCCCTCTTCAACAGTTAAATTTGAAAGGAAATTAATATTATTTTAATAATATTCNATGAAAATGGAATTATTTATAAATTTGTTTGTCCCTCTTCAACAGTTAAATTTGGAAGGAAATTAATATTCCACAGGCCACAGATCCATTTCTAGCAAAATACAAATGCCATGAAGACGAATAATACGGATGCTTTTCTTCTAACTGTCCAATGAACAAATTACACGTACCCTCCTGTTAAAAATTATGTCGTTGAGCCTGTTCATGCAGCAAGGTTGCATGAATTGATAAGTACAACATGACTCGAAACAAAGGAAAAGTATAACTAAGATGTGAGAAAAGGAAACACAAGATGGTCTTTTGTGGAATCCTAGAATTCTCATCTAGGATACTACAATCAAAATTCTCCAAATTTTCTTGTTTTCTTCTAAAATAAAAACTGAAAGCTGTCATGGAATTTCAG
>CAIGRT010132642.1:0-13815 GCA_903798405.1 Fraxinus platypoda
TTTGGTGTTGCCATTGGAGATGGCCTTACAGAACCAACCGAGCATCTTGGTATTGACAAACTCAGTTGAGATAATAAACATTTTACAAGACCACCAAACAAAACAGTACAATCCTTAACTAGAAATGACCTTCTGGAAGATCTCATTCTAAGTCAAGATGGAGCGGATGATGTTCGACAGAGAGTTTGCTTCGTGGGAACATGAGCAGCTTCTGCTAGATATAACTGCCATAATCCAAATGCAAAACGCTCAATTAGGATTATGTAATATATAAACCCAGTAATGCAACACATAGCAATGATTATACCATCAGTATTTTCAAATGAAGTTGAAATACATTTTTATTCATTGAAGAATATGACAGATTCTAATTCTACGGCTACATAGACCATCGTTCATCTTATGGATAGCATTATTCAAAACAAATTGTAGTGAGATTGAGGGTTAGGGGGGTTTTCTTCTATAAACTACTACATATAAAATGATGGATATATATGCCTGTTGTTGTTTCCTGAGCCTGGCATTCTCTTCCAGCAGGTGGGCCACTTGTAGCTCTAACTCATTCGTATAAGCCTACAATAAAGTCGAATGAATAAGAAACGAGAGATATAGAAGGACCACAGAATACCCACAGAAAAAAGTATTCGAATCCAGGTAAAAATTTGGTCCTAGAAATTTCAAGCGACCTACAAATTTTTTTCTAGAAAATGACCTCACGGCTAAAGCTAACAAAAGGCTACATGCTGATCCTAGTAACCGCCAGAAAAGGTTAATTAAAAGGCAGATAAAAGAAGT
This sequence comes from Fraxinus platypoda, assembly GCA_903798405.1. Lineage (NCBI taxonomy): Eukaryota > Viridiplantae > Streptophyta > Magnoliopsida > Lamiales > Oleaceae > Fraxinus > Fraxinus platypoda. The sequence continues at coordinate 796 of CAIGRT010132642.1, forward strand.
AATAAAAAGAGACTTTCCTGCTTTCTAGCCCTTGATCGAGCAGCTGACTCCCGGTTCTGGATCATGCGCTTGTGCCGTCGATCACCTGCGGGATTGCTGTCAGTCTCTGTGAACCTCTTCTTCCCATGACTCTCTGAAGCCGCGTTGACACAACACGCAGGAGAAATAGTCAGACTCTGAGGCAGTGAATTAGAGCTTAGGTTAATAAGATCTGAGTTTCCCAAGAGGTCAGGTCTTGAGTTCAAGGTGAGCATCGTGGTCGGAGGTGGCGGTGTTGGAGAGGCAAAACCCGAAGAGATACTAGAACTGTGTTCTGAATCTTTTTCAGTACAGGGTCTGGACAAGAAATCCTGAAGGATCATTCCACGGAAATCTGTGGGGTGGTCATTAAGAGAAACAAGATTAACATCATTCCAAACTTCTTCCATGATTTTGGATCTTGCATTTACGACCACATATCGAAAGGCAAGGGTACATGGAGAAGTGTTAGAATATCTATTTATGTAGTGAATCGAGCACACGTCCACTGATTTCTGGGTTTAATAGTTCTTCAGCTTCTATATGGGAAATCGTTGCTTGAATCTCTGTGAATTGTCTTGTCTGAATGGTACACAACACTTTGACATGCGTATCGATGTGTGACAGTACTTCAGCAGATCTGTTTTCAGACTTCCATATAATTCATTCATAATCAACCATGCTATGTCGTCAGAAGGTCGCATTTTGTCATTGGACTACCAATACATCGTCAAAAATAGGATGTCAATATTTTTTGACAAAATAACTTAATTCATAATCCTATAATTATTCTAATTGTACAGAGTTTTTGTACAGGAGGATTTATAATATCCCGACTCATAATAATAATAGATTTTATTACGTTGAGAAAAAATATTGAATGAAAAATTTTATTGTATGCAAATGATGAAATACCATGTGATATTATGTAAACATTTATATAAACATTGATGTACATGTAGCAATATTCTTATTATTTTAATTTCAAATATCTTTATTGAGTGTGACGAAGTTTAAATTGTGAAACTTATTTTTCATTTATATATTTCGTTGAATTCGTAACTATTACTCACACTTGGAGCATTTTCAAGAATAATTATGTTTTTAAAGTATATCTTTAGCAATTTAGAGAGTAAAAATTTTAAGTACTCCAACGAGCACTTTATAATTAACACTTAAATTTTTTACTCCAAAAAAATATTTACTATTTTTTACGAGCTTCACTCCAAATTATTATATTATTTTGAAAATTAAAATACTTTGAATACATTTAATTATAGATAGTGATTTTGGTTCTCTAAATTCGAAGAGTCAAACTCACACTCTGTTTTAAAATGTTAATTTAAAAAGTCTCTTGGAACATAATTTTAAAGGTTTTCAAAAGAGATAATATTATATTTAAAAAATCTCTTGAATTCCTGTACTTGAGGAATAAATGATTATTATTTAGATTTTATTACGTTGAGAAAAAATATTGAATGAAAAAATTTATTGTATGCAAATGATGAAATACCATGTGATATTATGTAAACATTTATATAAACATTGATGTACATGTAGCAATATTCTTATTATTTTAATTTCAAATATCTTTATTGAGTGTGACGAAATTTAAATTGTGAAACTTATTTTTCATTTATATATTTCGTTGAATTCGTAACTATTACTCACACTTGAGCATTTTCAAGAATAATTATGTTTTTAAAGAATATCTTTAGCAATTTAGAGAGTAAAAATTTTAAGTACTCCAACGAGCACTTTATAATTAACACTTAAATTTTTTACTCCCAAAAAATATTTATTATTTTTTACTAGCTTCACTCCAAATTATTATATTATTTTGAAAATTAAAATACTTTGAATACATTTAATTATAGAGGGGTTTTGATTCTCTAAATTCGGAGAATCAAACTCACACTCTGTTTTAAAATGTTAATTTAAAAAAGTCTCTTGGAACATAATTTTAAAGGTTTTTAAAAGAGACAATATTATATTTAAAAAATCTCTTGAAAATGTTCTTAGTATCAAAAAATTAATAAGATTCACAACATATAATCACGTAAAAATATTGCAATTATACTATTAAGTTTATTTAAGAGTCGTTATATTGAAAACGCGCTTTTCTTTTATTGCACTACTTCTCATTTGTTCTAAAGGTTCATAATTTTTGTTAATTGTTGCACTTAAGTCAGTCATCTTTTTATCGTATTCTTATAATCACAAGTCTTCATGCTAACACGTGCCACGACAAGATGTTGACCTTTCTCTCCTCAGGAAACTCTCTTATTATACTCTCTGCATTTTGATAAAAAATTTGTGGATTTCTTGGGTCTATTGATGGCAAAATTGGGGCTTTTCAAATAGAAAGACAGATTGTTGCGAGAGGATTACATTGATGGTTCTATTTCTAGACTTGGTGTTCTGTAAGCCCATAATGGTATAATTTCTGACATGTGGGAGTGAATTTTGCTATATGTACACCAGAATGTCAGAGTAGATTTTACTATATGTACGTCGAGGTGTACAATCCCCCACCCCACCCCACCAACACAATAGGAGATTAGGTCATTTACAACTGAACCTGTGAACAATCATGGTGTTGCTTTAATTATTTTCATAATTTGTGTCTTACCAATTTTTAGTGTTTTAAGTATAACTAGAATATAGAGTTGACCTTAGAAAATATATTTTTATTCTTTAAATTCAACGATTATTTTTTTTTCAAATTTAAAATTTTAGTATTTAAAAATGATTTTCTATTCATGATGGGTAGGATAAAATATGTCCACCGTTAACGTTGAATTGTCAAAAATTATAGACTTGACTGTTGATGTGGCAACATTCACATGAGTTATCTTGTCCACCGCTGATGTGGCATTAGGTCAAACCTACAATTTTTGACAATTCAAAATTGTGGACTTGATCGAACGCCACATCAACGGTGGACAATATAACTCCTACGCACTATGGATAGAAGATAATTTCTATTTCAGTATTTCAATTTATTTATTTATTTATTTTTGGTATTTGAGAGAGATCTCCCTTTTTGTATTGTGCAATTGTCAATTTATAAAAGATTGATAAGGTCATTATGATTTAACATTCTTCATTATTTTATTGAAAATCATGATTTAAGTTCTCGTTTCATAAATTGTAATTTCGTGACATTTGTCTAAGAATATTCTATTTTCACACAAAGGCTTGCACTAACATCAATGTTAATTTATATGAATTTCTATCATCTCCGAGGTTATCCGAAACCTCTAATCATGAATTGAGCGAAAATGAAAGCTTGCACCCATGAAAATTTTGAGTCTACGGCTTTGTCTATTTTCTGGAGCTCATCCCTAATCGCAATTCAAGTTGGAAGTGAGCGAGCTACGGTTCATTCTTTTAGTACGGAAGTGGTGTTACATAACTTATTTTTTTTAATAATATTTTTGTAAATGCTCAACGTTTCAAGGAAGAGCCAAGACACTTTCTTCTAAATCCTCAACTCTATTTTCATGTCGATAACCTCGTAAGGGCATTCCAAAGTCAACTACAACTTCCCAGGCTGAAGGAAAGACTTCTGCGCAATAGGTTAACTATGTTAAATCACCATTTCTTGGACCTTAAGAGTTGTAGCAGTGAGCTACTATTTGTTTATACACTGCTGTTCGAAGCTCAACTTGTTTTCTTTTCTTCGAAATAGGTCTAGGTCATTTGGAGGAGCTCATCATTTGTCATCTATAAATGACCACGTTTTTAACTAAAAGGTTTAACCATGTGTTTTTTTCTAGAACCATTTTTTTCAAAAACTCGGGGACCGTTCTCTTCGTATTTTAGTTTTTCGTTTTTCGTTTTGAATTCATTTTGGGTTTTGTGTTTTGAGTATCTATTTTGAGATTCTCTCTCTCGTCTCCTTTGCAAGGTCGCCAGCGCCGAAGATCACGGCGGAGCTATCGCGACGAGCAGCGAGCGACACTCCCTGCAATCGCCGGCTTTTTCGTCTTTTTTTTTTTTGTTGCGGTGGTATTTCTGTTTGGGTGCGGTGTGCGGTGGTTGAGTGCGTGGTGTGGGATGGTTGGATGCGACGTCGCCAACTTCTTCTGTTGTTATGGCTGTGGCAGTGATTTTGGGTCGTGACGTCGCCAGCTTCTTCTACTGTTCTTCTATTGTGGTTGGGTCGCGACGTTGCCAATTTATTCTGCTGTTGTAGCTGTTGTGATAGTTGTAGCGGTGCAGGCAGCGATGGCGATAGTTTTTGTTGGTGGCGTAACTAAAACAGCCAAAACACGTTTCGAAAATTTTGATTTGATTTTGACAAATAACACCCAAAACAACATTTTTTATGTTTTCGATTTTCTTTGTAAATTTTAAACTCGTTTTTGAAAATTCATTTTTGAAAATAAGTAAGTATACGTGTTTTCACTATTCTGGAAAATTGAAAACAGAAAACGGGATAAAAACAACAAAAAGAACAGCCCCTCATTTTTTCAAAACTCATTTTCAACCACATTCTCCCATAAAATAATTTTAAACGTAAATCGAAAACTTTTCCTTCTTTTTTAATCACACATTCTCCAAAAATTCCCTATTTCAAAATACTTTTTTTTTTTTTTTACCAAAATGGGGCTCAAACATGCAGTTATCATTTCAAATGTGAAAAGTACAAAATCTATGAAATTAGGAAAAGTACACAACAGCTTACCACAATTTATAGCAAATAAATTGCAAGAACGAATAATGCAGTTTACAGCACACCAATATTTGGCCTCATCATATCACATTCCGAGCATTATTGCCATGAGCCAAACAAAAAAGCGCACACAAACAAAACCAGCCATCAAGGAGAAAGGGCCAATACATAAAATGGCCCAAACCCTACGACTGAACAATTTTTTTGAACGTGAGTTCATACCAAACTGCTATAAGATTGCAAAATAATATGACAAGCAACTGCTCAACAGTATTCCAATTACTTCACAAACTAATGCTTCACTCTTAAAGAGTTTTTTTGAGAGTTACGCACAAACAACACGAGTTTGTTAGAAAGCATAATAAACTACATGCATCAAACCATAACCGGAGAAGCCTCTTCAAACATAATTCAAAAAAATCACTATAGAAAATCATAAATAAACATCCATTTTCAAACTGAAAAGTTTGAAGCATATTTTCACCTAGAACCACGTGCATAGTTCCTTTCAGGACCTAGTTGAGGAGAATATGATCTGGACCTATCCCTTCTTGACCTCCCGCCATGAGGTGAACGTCTAGCAGCATAATCACGTCCACTTCTATGGGATGAAGGCCTGGGAGAGTAATCATGTCCACCTCCATAGTAAGATGAAGGCCTAGGAGAGTAATCACGTTCACCGCTATAGTGTGAAGGTCTAGGAGAGTAATCACGTCCACCTCTATAGGGTGAGGGCCTAGGAGACCTCCGATAACCATAATCATCACGCCCGAAGCCTCCAGGATACCGGTTACCGCGAGAACCTTCCAACCAGGCTAATAATTAGATTTACATTTCAAAACAACGATAAACATGAGTAACAACAATAATAACAACATACCATTACCCCGAGTGCTTTTGAGCCCAAGATAGTGACCAGGAGTGGGGGTCCTTGCGCGTTTCCTCCGGGACTGAAAAATACAAAGTCTCACATCTAATAAGAGCACAACATATGGCTTACATAACAAAAAACGCACGTGTAACATAGCCATAATACACATGTTCGTGAAAAAGATTGCACATGAGAGAATCTCATTACCAGAAAACATGGATACAACAGAGCAAAATAAAAAAGGTCTTCATCTCCCATATGGGTTCATAAGTTTAGGAAGCACATATATCAGACCAGTTAACAGATTAAGATTAGCATTTTTGCTATTTTTGGTGGTTAATCCAGCAGATAAAATGGGTGAAAAAAATAAAAACCATTGGCAGGTTGAGATACCATAGAGCCCGATTAGAATGCTGACAATGACCTTTGATTAGTTGAGAGTTGAAAGTATTTGCTGAGATTGTATAGTTGTTGGGCAATATAGTTGCTATTTAGTTCATCAGATGGAAGTGAAAAGCTGTTTTAGCTGGCCATTCATCAAGCTTTTGATTTAATTGTGCAATGGATTGACTCATCATCTTTGATTGCTGCCAACATAGCTGACAAAATGTCTTCTGAATATAACCATAAAACCTCCAAGTCAAGAAGACTAAATATGCAAACAAATTGGTAACGCGTCGACTCCTATCAGATAGGCAGTTTACCTTCTCCACTGTAATGCATCGGCCTTCGAGAATTGATTGATTAAGGTGTTTGATACAGCGATTGGCATCCTCAACAGAATCCATATTTATGAAAGCAAAACCACGAGAGATGCGAGAACGTGGTTCCATAACCAAGAATACTGATTTCACCTAGAAAATCGGAGGAAACAAAAAAGACATTAACATAATACAAGACTTCCAAACTCATCAAGATAAGTACTCAACTACTTGATATACCAGCAAAAACAAATATCTTCCTTAACACGTTATGGGTAATGGTTATGATTTTTAATTTAATTATATAATACAAGGCTTCAGTTATCCAATGACAAAACCAGCTCATACAAGGAAAAAAGGAAAAACAACCCTCAGTCAGCGATTAAATAGAAAACCTACCTTTCCCTCCTTGGAGAAATGATCTTCAAGATCTCTGTCAGTAACCCTTGTAGATAGACCAGTCACATAAAGTGTATGACCAGGATTACTGTCTTCATCCCTGTATGATAGATCAATGATATAACAAGCACAATGTATACAGCAGTCATATCAAGGCAAGGTTCAATGCAAAGAAAACTGGACCCTGTATTACCACTAACCTTCCACGACTTCTTGATCTTGATATGGACCTTGGCCTTGACCATGATCTAGACCTAGATCTGGATCTTGACCTGGACCTGGAACTGGATTTCTCTTCCCATGGAGAAGGTGATCGTGCAAGTCTAATAAATGATGTGTAGCAGAACATTCATATGTTAGAACAACAGGCAGGCTGCACTAGTTCAAACCTTATTGTACGCACAAATGAATATCAAGTCAGACTTCATTGCACGCAGAAGTTCCGTCTTAAATGTCTTAAATTGAAAAACAACGTTAACAACCGGAGAATCTCAACATCACAACACTGGAGAAAGAGGAAATGGTATACAAAGAAATTGTACCCACGTCCAGCTACCATAATTATTGGAAATCATTAAAAGGTTCCAAGTTCTACTCCCTGAACTTAACTGAAGAATCTCAACATCACAACACTAGAGAATGAGGAAATGGTAGACAAAGAATTTGTACCCACATCCAGCTACCATAATTATTGTAAATCATTAAAAGGTTTTAAGTTTTACTCCCTGAACTTATATTTTAAAGCTCAATCACACATTAAAAGCTTGCTTTAATATCCTTCACATTTTTGCATATCCATCATGTGCAGCAAATTAACTATTCAGAAATGAGAATTATCTGGAATCCAGAAACAGAGGATCGATAAATCTAAATCAGATCATATCATTTTTTAAGGTGCACACACATCCATTTAGGCTATAGTTCCTTATATATTAGCAAACGGTGAGATTTGAGAACAAAATGAAATTCAGTGAAGTGTGAAGGAATGTTAACAATAAAGTTCAATTCCCACCAAGTTAAAGGACTCGTGCATTTTTCTTGACTAAAATTCCAAAGGAAACAATATTATCAAAGTTGAAGCTACATATATACTTTAATTGCTTCACGTAACTGAAATCGATATGGTACTACTTAGAGAACCTGAAAAATATAAATGTAACATCAACATAGAAACCAGTGATAGTTTTCAAAGTGACGGAGACCTGATGTGAAATTCTATAACAAGTGGATATGAGAAAATAGCAGGTTAAAAGATCTTAATCATTTGGGAAACTTGGGCGAAAATACATAGATGAAAAATTAGCAAGACGACTTGGACGCTTAAAGTTGCATTAGCATGACTAAGGACTCTATTCTTGTCAAGGAAGATAGAACATCAACATGATTGAGTCATTATTATATACAAATGCATTGTTGGGATTTGACCAGTTTTATTGAGAACCGAAAGGTCGTCAATTCAGTCAATCTCGTAAAATCATGAGTGGACAGACCTGGTCAAGAACGGGAAAAACGAGTAAATGATGCCAATTGTTGACCAGGAAAACCAAGCTGAACTGGATTTTCCTTGCTTTTCCTAGAAAGAGGTAAGGGGAAAAGGAAGAGAGTTTGACGGCTTAGTCAGAAAATGCCACCAAAAACCTACAGGAGCTCAATAATACTAATTCTAGCTTTTCTTCGTCATTAAGCCCTCCCACCTAAGGCCACTACCACTTGAAGGCCACTGTTGTCGTGGGCCTTGCAACATGGCATCCACTTCAGATTCGACCAAAAAGCATAGACTCAGTCCAGTGTTCCCCTTGTAAGCAGTAAATACTTCATCGCGCATACACATACATGCATGGAAATATACACATACATGCATGGAAATATGGATAGGATGAGTTGAGAGAATAAAAATTAACCCTTGATTTTTTTGGGTAGAGAGTCTTCCATTATAAAGTTCAAAGAGAAGTCCCACTATTAGCCTATTGCCAAGACAGCATAATTTAAGAGAGAGAGAGTACAAATACATGGTTCCATACATTGATGACATTTTGACAAGTTGTCCAATACTATTGAAAGAGGAGAACTAACTTTTCTTCAATTACTTGAATCTACTACAATATGGTTACTGTATCAATGTACTGAAAGAGTGATAATACCGGCAGTCCCACTGGTTAACCACCTAGGAACTCGCCATTCCAAATTTAAAAACATCATGTGCATTTTATTCTCTACTGAAATGCACCACTTTCAGCCATAACCCAGAAATGACCTATTTGTTGATGAACGGTTTAATTCAGAACCCATAACGTTGAAATAATCAGGAAGGATTCAAATATCACGTAAGCATATAAGTTGATGAAATATAAACAAGATTATTATGATTACATCATCAAATGATTAACAATACCACAATCAATGCAGCTCCGATACATCTGCACTTGATCAAAAACTTCTTGAAGTGTAATAAGACATTTCCTAGATCCTAAACTCTATTCTAACAAGCTAAAGTATAATAAATCCAACAATTTTCTTCAAAACCCACGGAATTAAACGAAATTTAATCACCCAAAAGTTAATCAAAACAAATTTGAAGAAAGCATATAATGTAAAAAGTGAACAGAAAGCAATTATAGAAAAATAGACACGATACAGTACATGTTTAACTAGAAATAACTGCGTCGAGGAAAATGAATGAAAGAACATAAGAGGTGACAATAAACAGGAAACTCCGAGCTATGTTAATTCATATATTTGAAACTTAAATTTACGAAACATGTAACCAAAACAATAACCTCTTTAATCCAAACAATAGTTCAGAAACCCTAAGGTATCCTTCTACAGAAACGAGAATGCGAATACAACACAAGGAAAACAGAAAAATCAATAAAGGTTTCGTAAGTTGATGTTTTACCTTTTCCGAGGAGAATCGACCTGAAAAGTAGTACAAAAACTATAATAAATTCGCCACTTAATAAAATTACATTATCAACAGAACATCAATGAGAAACATGTTTCTATGTACATATGTACCAAGATATACATAGAGGGAGAGGGCTTGCCATTTTACGTGCAGTTGTGCAAGAACCCTAAAGCGCCTGGTTTATTCCGAGCGAAATTGCGGATCGCAGTTATTCGGCAGTCTGCGTAAATAGTATCTCCTTTTGGCTTTGTTTAATTAAAAATTATTAAAAAAGAAAGAAAAAAAAAAAAGAAAATCCTATACCGAGCGTGTTTTTTATGGATATTATTGAAAAAATGATGTATTTTAAATAGTGATATAATAGGAAATATGTGGTTAAAAAATAAAGAAAAATTATTGATGTGATGGAAAATATTATTTTATTGAAAAATGTGTGGTTGAAAATAAGTTTTGAAATAATATATTTTGAAAAAATGTGTATCAAACATAGGCTAACTTCAAAAAATTATATATTTTGTTTTGAATTTTCACAAAAAAAAAAAAAAATACTTATTGCATACAAACTTGAGGAGTAAAATATAAAAATACAGAGTAATACTATTTAAAATTACTCATGTCAAACACTGGAAAATCCTTATATCGTTGTAATAAAATTTAGGGAAAATTGCAGTCGCGGTACCAAACGTTTCACTTTTTTGCACACTTTGTCCAAACCTTTGATTTGTGCCACCCACGGTATCAAACCTTTAAAAAATTTGCAGCTACAGTACTCATTGACGGTTTTCGTCTGTTTGACCACGAAAATCGTTAGTTGATCCCACGAAATCATTAGTTGAATTCAATATTAACAGTCTAGAAAAAAATATGAAATAAAGACACACATTTGCAGTAATTCTTGTTATTTCATATTTTTTTCTGAACTGTTAACATTGAATTCAATTAACGGTTTTCGTAGGGTCAACTAACGATTTTCGTGGTCAAACGGACAGAAACCATCAATGAGTATTGTAGCTGCGAATTTTTTAAAGGTTTGGTACCGTAAGTGGCACAAATCCAAGGTTTGGGCAAAATTTGCAAAAAAGTGAAAGGTTTGATACCGCAACGGCAATTTTCCCTAAAATTTATTCTCAACTCGTAAATAGTGAATGCTATCGTTAAAATGGAAGCCGCTATTTACATCTACAATTATTATACATTCTTCAATCGCTATTAAAATATTAAAATTTTAAAAAATTATTATTTTCATCCACTTCAAATTTCAATATTGTCCTTATTAAAATTCATTCATATAAATAGTATAAATCCATACAAATTTTATATGTTCGTTTCACACTAAATATATCCCTAATACAATTTCAAAATTTTAAACACACTATTTTCATCCAAACATTTAATGTAAAGTAATTGAAAAGACGATACTTCTGTAGGGCAAGGCTCCCATCTTCTCACGTGATTTTGTTCTTTGAAAAATAAAAACAAAATTTGATAAAATTTGTCTTAATATATTTTTTCTAATGGTAATACTAAATTCATCAAATTCACAGTAAAACACAATCATTATTTTTTCAAATTCTTTTTCATATATTGCTATGTTTTCATGTATTTCCTCTAATAATAATCCTTCAATTCTTGTTTTGATTTCAATTGAAAATGATATTTTATGATTATTATGATTTTTGATTGAAGATAAAATTTTATGATAAATAGCCCCATATTAGGTAGCACTTTCCAACATAGGTTAGGTGACATCTGTTACACCAGGATGCCCAACAGTAAAGTAAGAAAAATCACATGTAATTTGATTATTCTTGTATCCAAATTAAATAGAATAAATCGTATGACACTAACTGTTGACCTCGAAAAATTGTTCCGACACGTGGTCAACAAAACGAAATTCCATGTAAGCTCATCTCTGCACACGGTGACACACCGTTAGTCACTCGTGGCCTTTTTCGATGGGGGTAGAAGCGGCCGCGAACACTCCAACGGTCAAGTCAGTATTTCGTTCAACTGGAACGTGATGCCCAGCGATAAAGTAGTCACCGGGACGTGGTTGAGAGAGTGTAAATATATTGGAAGGCTCTTTTAGAGTTAAAAAGGTCTAGAATGCAAAAATTTGAATTGGAACCCCCTCCTTACCATAGAGTGGGAGTATTTATACTCAAAAAGAGAGAAGGAGAACTATTGGATGGGAGGACACATGGCTTCAGATCCTGGATGGATTATCTTTTCATAGGCATCAATCTGTCAATCCATAGGTTGACGGGCATTAAATGGTTTCTGATATAGCAACTGAGTTGACCGTTTGTAGACTGCCACACGTTCCATCAATTAGTTAAAGACTTGACTTTTGAGAGATCTTCTAAAAGATCTTGATTGTGAGGTGTAACGAATACGGAGTGCGGGCCTTTGCATCTGTCGTGAAATGGTGGATGAGTTCGGTTCTTCTACGAGGCGACAGTGTTTCAATTCGGAGTTATGGAATCAGTTCGTCGATGTGGGATCCAGTTCATCTGTCACATGGCGACATCAGATCAGTTCGACCCAAACGTGGTGGATGAGGTGGATTGACGAGGTGGAGGGCCTCAAAAGGCCTGTAACACTAACAATTGAATTTCTGCAATCGATCCAAACAAAAGAGTCAATAAGACCAATTTAAATCTCCATGATTGAACAAATGAGTCAAAATGATCAATCAAATCTTAACAATCAACGTCGGACAAAAGAATCAAAATGACCAATTAAAATTCCACGGTTGGCTTTAAACAAAAGAGTTATGTGACCAATTAAACACTTGCTTTCAATTTGGAAAACACCATGCTAATACGTCCGAATAAGTCTCCGAGGCTAAGAACTTGAAATAAATTGTGTAAATACGATTGAGAAAAAATCAAGATTGGTGACCGTGGAAATATAACCAGGCTTAGCTCTACGAAGCTTTAAGAATGGGGCATACGTAGATATGTTAGATGTCATAAAATTCTTGATGTGAACGTGCAAAAGATCATACATAAATTACTAAGGTTCGCTAAGTAAGAATCCCCATATGAGCATTACAACAACTATGGATACATCCTTGGCAACACAAAAAGAAGGAAAATCAAGCCCATGGGGGTGAAATGCAAATGTCATACATGTACTTGTACTCGTAAGAAGTAAATACATAGCAAGACCCTTGTGCATCGGCATCATACTTGACATGAATGTTGTTGGTTTTGATGAACATTGACATAGAATCATTGACGAAATCCAAACAAAATGATTTGATTACTCGTAAGTAATGTATAAATGGCCCAATTGCACCAAATCGAACTTCAGTGACCTAGTGGCCAGTTGAAACTTGAAAGTGTGGTAAAAGTTTAGTGACCTTTGATACAATTTACCCACCTTAAAATGTTGAACGCATTTTACATACTTTATTGGAAAATACTATGTGTACACCTTG